>JAFLJL010015161.1:108811-124157 GCA_018398815.1 Conus ventricosus | reverse complement strand
TCTCTCTCTCTCTCTCTCTCTCTCTCTCTCTCTCTTCCTCTCTCTCTCTCTCTCTCTCTCTCTCTCTCTCTGTGGGTGGGTGGGTGTGCGTGTGCGTGTGTGTGTGTGCGTATATTCATCTTACTGTGTAGGCTGCCTATATGCGAGCGTGCATTGGGTGAGAAGTAATGACGACTGAGAGAGACTGTGTGTAGGGGAAGAGGAGGGGGGGGGGGGGGGGAGTGCGTGGGTACGTGTCTGTGTCTGTGTGTGCAGCGCGCTTATGTGCATTTAGTTACACCTAAAGCAAAGAAACGGATGCAGGGTTCCGCTGATGCGAAGGCAAACAAGAGAAGGAAAAGATAAGCCATAAAAACACACATCCGGTTACTTAACGAAGCCCCCTCCAAAAAAAAAAAAAAAAAAAGGGAGGGGGAGGGGGTGTTGGTAGGGGAGGGCGAAGGTTGCTGACGACAACAATATCGACGTTGAACTGTCTTTCAGAATAACGTGAATCTGCCTTTCCTTCGTATCTGAGGATGCCACCATTCCACCCCACTCACAACCTCCCCTCCCTTTTCCAACCCCACCCGCTCCTCCCTCGTCGCATCTACTCGTCCCTGTGTGTGTGTGTGTGGGTGTGTGGGTGCGTGCAAGCGTGCGCGCGTGCACGTGTGTGTGTGTGTGTGTGTGTGTGTGTGTGTGTGTGTGTGTGTGTGTGTGTGTGTGTGTGTGTGTGTGTGTGTGTGTGTGTGTGTGTGTGTGTGCGCGCGCGCGCGCGCACGCGTGCATGTGTATATGTGTAAGCACGCGCGCACGCGCGCAAGTGCGGGCACATGTAAAGTGCATGTGTAGTGTGTCTCTGTCGTGTTTTTTTTTCTTTGGAAAAAGAATTACACACACACACACACACACACACACACACACACACACACACACACACACACACACACACACACACACACACACGCACGCACGCACGCACGCACGCACGCACGCACGCACGCACACACACACACACACACACCAAACACACACGCACGCGTGCGCATGCACACACAGACATGCGCACATGCGCGCACACACACATGCACACACACACACACACACACACACACACACACACACACACACACACACACACACACACACACACACACACACACACACACACGCACGCACGCGCACACGCGTGCACGTGCACGTGCACACACACACACACACACACACACACACACACACACACACACACACACACACACACACACACACACACACACACACACACACAACACACACACACTAAATGACATAAGTAGAAATCTCTCTCCTGGAACTACTATAAGGCTTTTTGCAGATGACAGTTTAGTATATAGAACAATCAGAAGCAAGAATGATACACGCATTCTACAAGAAGATCTAAACGCTTTACAAGAGTGGGAAAGAACTTGGAAAATGGAATTTCACCCTCAAAAGTGCCAAGTGTTGCGTATATGTAACAAACGCTCACTAATTAGATCAGATTATTCTATCCATAATAGCCTACTATTCTTAAAGAAACTAATGCTGCAAAATATTTAGGCGTGATTATAGATAGTCGTCTCAAATGGAAAGAACATTACAATTTAGTATGTAAGAAAGCAAATAACATCTTAGCTTTCTTACACAGGAATATCAATGACTGCCCCCAAAAGGTTAAAGACGACTGCTACAAAACACTGGTTAGACCAGTACTGGAATATGGTTGCTCAGTTTGGGATCCTTACCATCTAAAGGACATTGATAACCTTGAAAAGATTCAGAAGAGAGCAGCACGGTTCGTAACAGGGAACCACATCAGAGAAAAGGGGAATACTAGGAAGAACATGAGGAAATTAGAATGGAAACCCTTAGAAGAGAGAAGAGCTTTTATTAAACTTAACACCTTTTTCAAAAGCAGAGCTAAAGTAATTGATATTCCAATGGAACAACTAGTATTGAATAAAAGTAGCACCAGGAGTGGCGGTCAATGTTATACTAATACCTGCATCACTGCTGCCAAAGAACTCTCGAACACAATACTGGATAAGCATACAAATCAACAAACGGTTGAAGAGGTATGGATTGACCTAAAGGACGGCCTCACCAATATTACTCAAACTCACATCCCTCATGTGAAGCTCCGCATAAAGAGGAATGCTCCATACATCAAACCAGAGACTCTCAAGATGATCAGGCGACGAGACCGAATCCACAAGAAAATGAAAAGGACTGGAAGAACAGACCTTGAGGAAGAATACAAGAGGTTGAAGCGACAAATCCAGCGTGAGCTCCGTCAACAATATTGGCAGTACTGCTCTACTTTAATTGTTGAAGTCGAACCAGATAAACTAAAACCTTCCAAAAAACTTTTTTCATTTGTGAAATCAAGGAAAACTGAAATTGACGGCGTTGCACCCCTCAAAGAATTAGGAAAGCTTGTTACTGACAATAAGCAGAAAGCTGAAATACTGAACAGACAATTCCAATCTGCCTTCAGCACCAAGAAGACTTCACAGAGGAGGAGTTCAACCAAAGATGTCCCATGCCCCTCGAAACCTTCAACAACCTCCCCTTGAGCACATCACCATCTCTACCTCTGGCATCGAGAAGTTACTTCGTAACCTCGACCCTACCAAAGCCCCCGGTCCAGACCGGATCAGCCCCAGAGTCTTGAGAGAACTAGCGACCGAACTAGCCCCGGCGTTCGCATTCCTCTTCCAAGCATCTCTCGACACTGGAGTTGTCCCGAAGGACTGGAAAACCGCCCACGTCAGCCCTGTATTCAAAAAGGGTGAAAGATACAAGGCGGAAAATTACAGGCCCATCTCGTTGACCAGCATACCCTGTAAGCTGCTGGAACATGTACTGGTCAGTGCCATCATGGAGTACTGCGAGGAGCACCGGATCCTCTGCAAGGAGCAGCACGGTTTCCGTCGCGCCCATTCGTGTGAGACGCAGCTACTGGGCTTTGTCGATGAGGTCTCCAAAGCGCTTGAAGACGGACTGCAGGAGGACTTACTGGTCCTAGACTTCAGTAAAGCCTTTGACAAGGTGAGTCATAGCCTCCTTATCCACAAACTTCGTCACCTTGGCATCTGCGGTCAGGTCAACGCATGGATTGAGGAATTCCTACGTGACAGGAAACAGTCCGTCGTCGTCAACGGGTCAGAATCCGAGTCTGTTCCAGTAGAGTCAGGGGTACCACAGGGCTCGGTCCTCGGCCCGACCCTATTCCTACTGTTCATCAATGACCTGCCGACTGGTCTGACCTCTACAGCTAGGCTTTTTGCGGATGACACAGCTTGTCACATGAATGTTTGCTCAGCGCAAGAGCAGGAAAACTTACAGGAAGACCTCGACAAACTCGCCACTTGGGAGGAAAAGTGGAAAATGTGCTTCCACCCCCAGAAATGCACCACGGTTCACATGACCAGGCGGCTGACCATCCTCCACCACGACTACCAGCTCCGTGGTTATATGCTTCAAGAGGAATCCCAGGCAAAATACCTGGGCGTTACCATCACGCATGACCTGGACTGGAAGCCCCACATAATCAATATAACCAGTAAGGCAAACAAAGCACTGGGCTTCATCAGAAGAAACATCAGACTAAACAGCAAGTCCATTAAGCAGGCTGCATACAAGGCACTGGTGCGACCCATTTCTGAATATGCTGGAACAGTATGGGACCCCTTCACTGATGAAAACATCAAAGCAGTGGAAAAGATCCAGCGACAGGCAGCAAGATGGGTCTCGCACCGATTCCAGCAAACATCCAGCGTTGAAGAGATGCTTAGCGATCTAGAATGGCCAACGCTGCAGACTCGCAGGAAAAGAGCGAGACTCACCATGTTTTACAAAATACACCATGGCATGGCCTGCATCAACTCCCAGTACCTTCCCCACGTCAGCGCCAGAAGACGTTCTTCAAGGCGCGCCCACCACCTCCACTATGACGTCCCACAGAGTCGTACTGAATACCGTCATAAATCCTTTTTCCCAAGGACCATTCCGGAGTGGAACAGCTTCCTGCAGAGACTGTGTCTGCGCCATCCCTGGCTGCCTTCCAGCCAGGATGGCATGCCTCCAGTAACCCCTCCCCCAACCCCCCCCCCTGCCCCCTCCCCCCCCCCCCCCCCCCCCCAATCACTAGTTCACTAAACCCCTCCCCAAGAAATCCTCTCACTCCGTCCCCCCCCTCCACCCCCCCCCCCCCCCCCCCTGTCGCTGTTGACGGATTTGGCAATACCCCTGGATTTTGAAAACCTTAATATGTGTTCACTCGAGCGGAACGGAAGCTTTTTTTTCTCCAAAATTAGTGCGGCTGATTCATCTAACTGTAGATGTTGGCTGCCTAAATACAAGAAGAAGAAGAATATTGACAGCCACTTACATTCTTTTTATCCCAGTTCTGTACGGCTGTGGAACTCACTGCCGGGTGCCATCAAGATTGCCACAAATGCAATCTCATTCAAAAAACAAATTGATTCGACAGTTCTGAGATCTGCATATTGACGATTTTCTATTTTTACTTCCCTGATATTTTACTATTACCTGGGCCTGAATTTGGCCATTGCTTTTATCTTCTTGAATATCGAGTGCGACCCCTTGTTGCTAAATTTGCTCCAGGGGCCAACAGTCTGAGTCGCACTGTTTTATGGTATTTTACTCGTTTTTGAGTGAACCGGTGTTTTAGGAAGAAGAAGAAGAAGAAGAAGAAGAAGACACACACACACACACACACACACACACACACACACGCACGCACGCACGCACGCACGCACACACACACACACACACACACACACACACACACACACACACACAACGTGCACACACACACCACACACACACACACACACACACACACACACACACACACACACACACACACACACGGAACAGGCAATACAAATATATCTGCCTTCAAAAGGGATTGTGATGGTTCCCCCCCACCTCCTCCTAAAGTGCAAATCTTTGGCAAGTCATTACTATGAAGACAGTTCAGTTGTTGGCCTGCGCTTGTTTTTTTCCCCCCACTATTAAATAGTTCCTCTATGTATTTGTTCTGACTTTATTCAAGTTTAAAAGGCTGTGCCAGTCTTGAATAAAAGTTACTCTGTGTTAGGTTTTCTTATGGGAGCAAACGTTACCCCACTTGTTTACTGTTTATTGTTTACTGTTCCCTGCCTCATTTCATTTCCAATTTTATTCAAGATCAATCAGTCAATCTCTCTCTCTTTCTCTGTGTTCCTGTTTTTTAGATTCTCACTAGGTTGAGTTAAAGGGAGACTACTTTAATGGCCGCTACAAATGGGAAATTCCCGGAAAAAAGTCCCCTCTCGATTTTGAAACATTTCCCTCCTCTTGTTCGATGACATACATCACTATCTCTAGAAACCATGGCTATGGTATTGTATTCAGTGAAATTTACCTGTCTTTGTTTGTTTTCTTGGCAATCTGATTGTGTGCTAGGAACCATGACTATGGTATTGTATTCGTGAAATTTTACATGTCTTTGTTTATTTTCTTGGCAATTGATTGTGTGCTCAATTTTGATCTAGATGAGTAGGGGGTTGGGGGGGGGGGGGGGGGGGGGGGGGGGGGGGGGTGGAGTCTGTAACTTTACTAATAATTTTGAAATGTGTACGTTTTAGGAAAAAAAGCTGGGTTCGACTTCTGTTCGTCAGCAGGTTTATCACAGGAAAAGAAAAACATGTGGATATTACCCCCCCCCCCCCCCCCCACACACACCACAAAACCACACACACACCTCTCAATCTTTCTGTCTCTTTCTCTCTCGGAATGGGAAGCCCTGCTTGGAATGAACTAATGTGCAGCCTTCCATTGGAGAGGCTCATATGGATGTACTGCCCTGGACATGCTGGATTTAAAAGGGAAAAACGAGAGAGCAGTCACACTAGCTGGCAGGGCAACGATAAGAAACTGGATTACTGCTTGGCCGATCTGATGTGATAAGAAACCTGAAGAATCACTAAGCAAACAAGAGCAAAGCCTCTATACCATAGATCATCTTTCAGATCTGAACATCAAGAGAGGAAGTGGCCGCACATCCAGACTTAAGGGAAGAGCAAGAAACATCACCAACCAAACAAACATTGGAATAATTTCAAGGCCAACATGCGAAAGACTCCTAGAGATTGGGGCAAACTCGTACTGGGCCTTTTCCAATAACAGACACAAAAGATGAAAAACATGTCAACTGAGATTTAGACATTGAATCTCTCAGGGCCCCCAGCCCATACTGTAGATGTGTGTGTGCTGGTGTGTATTCATCAGTAATGTGATGCCAGCATGTTGACTCAATCAAGTCACAGCCAAAATGGACCAGTTTGTCCCTTAGATCACAGGATTTTTGGCAGTTTTCAAAAAACCGTAAAAAATCAACAACTCTACCCAGGAGCATGAAACATACACAATTGGATGGAAACCCCCAATAAAGTTATCAAAAATGCTTACTCTCAGTGAGGAATCCACACAGTTCACATGATGTAAGTAATCCAAAGTGATACACATTTGCAGAAAAACAAGAACTTTTTGTGCACACTGTAATCCACTTCTTCATGTTCTCTATCCTTCCACACAAGTTCAGTTACACTTCTGAGCACTTGGTATGAATGCAGAGAAGAGTTTATTTATGACAACTGCAATAAAATACAAGAATTTGACCATGAAATGCTTGATCCACTCAAAATCGTGTGATTGTGTTCGAAATCGTGTGATCGTGGGAACTGAAAGTAGAACCATTCAAATCTGTATAAAACTAATACTAGTGCAGACAGCACTTGAGCATGCATGCTTACCAGCCGCACAGAAGCCCTGAGCCCAAAAAGCAACAGGAGAGGATGAGGATCGCGCTGTGGTAGTCATCCCATACCATCCTCACAAACCTACCAGTCTGCAGAATCCTACGTGAAAACTTCAGTCTCCCAGACCTCAAACAAATCTTTTCCAAGCCACCCCTGATTGCTTTTCAGAGGGACAAAAACCTGCGTGACATGCTTGTGAGGTCCAAACTTAGACCGCAGGCCACCAGTCAACCTCACCAGGGTGCAGACCTTGTGGGACAAAAATGCAAGACGTGCCATTCATAGACACTTCAGCTACAGTCGTGGGACCCACTGGCACATTCACTGTGAGGTCCAGTTTAAACTGGCAGTCTAGGGACTTAGTGTACGTCTTGACCTGCACCCTTGCTTTCCCAAACTGTATATTGGGGAGACCTACCGCTCATTGGCCGACCGCTTTTCAGAGCACCTGAGGTCAATGAAGCTGGGCCACAAACCCAGTTGGCCAACATTTTGTTGGTCCGTATCACAGCTTCAGTCATGCGAAGATATCAGCAGTGTGGCAGAACCCCAGAGACTGTTGTTACAGAAAGCACATGGAGGCCTTGTCATCAGCCGCTTGGGCACCACACAGCCCGCTGGATGAACATCAGAGTCACTGACGTCTAGCTGAGCCCGGGCCCTTCTGCCTTAATCTCTCTGTCCTGTCCTTCTTTAGCCATTGTTTCTTTTTCTTTCAGTAGGCTAAATAGTGAATATTTCCATTTATTCCCCTCCTTTTGTGTGTGTGTGTGGTGCGGGTGCAGGGTGGTGGTGGTGGTGGTGTGTGTGTGTGTGTGTGGGGGGGGGGGGGGGGGGGGGGGGTTGTGAGTGTGTGTGTGTGTGTATGTGGTTTTGTGGTGGGTAAGGGAGGGGTGGGCGTGTGTGTGTTGGTGTCTTTGTGTGAACTGTGGTGTGTGTCTGTGTGAGCTCAATACACTGAACAGTGATCAGTGACTTATTCTGGTCCACCTTAATCATTAAATGAGATTTTCTCACCCAATTCTCACATAGGCTTTCCTGTCTACACTCTCCTCTTCTTTTCACTTTGACAACGGTCCTATGGCTTGAAACGTCAGTTCCTCACAAAAGGATTCGACTACCACCAAAAGGTTTTTATAAACTTTATTATTTTTTTCATTTGCAACGAATCCTGCAGTCAGCTTTTGTTTCTTCCTTACTACAGAATACATGAAGAATGGTCTAATGGAAGCAACTGCAAAAAAAAGGGCCCTAAACTGTCCCTGAAACGAAATCTATTGCCCTTTAATAAAAGGCGGTTTGATTTAAAAATCGTCAAACTCTGTCGGAAGTATGCGTCCGACACGCCTTAAGCATTGTGAACAGTGTCGGAAAAACCGCTTCCCACAAGACTCAATTGAGTTAATTAGAGAGTCCATGGACATCATGAGTGTGCAAGCATTGGTGTGTGAGTGTGTGTGTGAGAGAGTGAGTGAGTGTGATGTTGTGTGTGTAAGCGTGTGTGTATGTGTGCGTCGTGGGTGTGTGTGTTCATCAGTACGGTAATGCCAGCGTGTTAATTAGAGACTCTACGGATATGTGTGTGCAAGCGTTGGTGTATGAGTGAGTGTGTGTGTGTGTGTGTGTGTGTGTGTGTGTGCACATGTGTTTGTGTGTGTTTGGTGTGTGTGGTGAGGGGGGGGGGGTGGGGGGAAAGGAGTTGTTCTTTTTGTTACGTGTTGTGGGCACGTGCACGTATATTTTGTATTTGATGGTCTTGTTCTTGTTCTTGATCCTAAGTCATCTTCTGAACACTCACACATGCAGTCATTTCACACACATACACCCCACGAAATTGCCCCAAAACACACCACCCCACACACACGCACCCACGCAGACCACACGCTTTCCACAAAACACACCACACACACAAAACACCCCACCCCACACACACACACCACCCACCACACACACAAATCACTTTGCATTTCTGCCCCGCCCCCGACACACACACCACAACAAAACACACACACACACAAAACCAACCACCACACACACACACAAAACCCCAAACCTCCCCACACACACACACCCACCCACACCACCACACCCCACACACTCCACAAAACCCCAAAACACAAAACACCCCCCAAAACACACCCCACACCACCAAAACACAAATGCACCACACACTTCACGCACGCGCACCCCCGCACACAAAAACACACAAACACACACACACACCCCACAAAAAACACACCCAACACACACACCACACAAAAATGCCCCCAGGCCCCACGGGGGGCCCTTTTCCCACACTCATACCAAACTGTACTTCACTACACACACACACACACACCCCCACACACCCCCTCAAACACCACTCACACACACCCCCACAACAGGGAAAAGAACCCGATGGTAGGCACTAAAAGGTTTTTCCCAGGCGTTGGGCTAATGTGGGGTCGACTTGGGGTTTTGTAGCCCGGGACCCTCTTTTCAATTCTTTCATTTTTAGTTTTTAATTTCATTTATCCATGAGCTTAAAAATAAAGTTTTTTAATTCTTTTATCCATTAGTTTTTAAAATTCATGCATAGTGTGGAAAAAAAAACTTAGGGTTTTGTGGGGGGTTTAGCGTTTATAGCCCAAACCCCGATTGATGCCTCCTTGATAAAATCTAAAACAAAATTCTCTCTCCCCTCTCTCCCCTCTCTCTCTCTCTCTCTTTTCCTTTTCTTCTCTCCCCTTTGCTTCTCTCTCTCTCTCCCCCTCCCCCCCCCAAACCCCAACAAACCCCCTCTGTATCTATCTATAGGGTTTTTTGGTCTTCCTAAAATAGCTTTGTTGATGATCTGCTATTTTTGAAAATTTCACCAATAAGATATCACAGCATTGGGAAATAATTTCAAAAGTTTCGATAGAAAGTTGGGGTTTGTGTGTGTGTGTGGGGGTGGGTTTTTTTTTAGGTGTGTGTGTGGGGGGTTTTGGTTGTGTGTGTGGGGGTGTGTGTGTGTGGGGGGGGAAAAAAATTTTGTGCTTTGTGTGCAAACTTGGTGTGTATAAAAAATTGTTGAAAGGGTTTTTTGGTGTGTGTGTTGTGGGTGTGTGTGTGGGGTGTGTTTTTAAAAATTTTTGTTGTGTCCATTTGGGGAAATCTTTGGGTTGTTGTGTTGTGGGGTTGTGTGGTGTGTGTGTGTTTTTGTGTGTAAAACAAATTTGTGCATGGGGTGCACCTTGGTTGAAATAAAGAAAAATTATGATTTAAAGTGTTGTGTGTGTGGGGTGTTTGGGGTGTTGTGTGTGTGTGTGTGTGTTAAAAAATTTATAATTTTTTTTTCCTTTAAAGCCCACAATAAAGTGGAATGGATTACCCCAGCTGTCATTTATTGAACGCTTCGGTGTCTTAAATTCAAGTTGTAGAATCGGAAAATCATTTCCCTTTTTAAAACTGAATTGTTTAAAAAGAAAAACTCATTGCCTCATTTGCTTGATTGATGATCTTATTAGTGATTTTGGGTTTTGTCTCGCAGAAGAGGGATGCAATGTCGTGTGGCAAAAAACGGGAACAAACAAACATTTTTTGTTCCCCTCTCTCTTTTCTCTCCTTTCTCTCTCTCTTTTTTGCGTCCCAAGCGTATTAAAATTGTGTTTAAAAAAAATATGTACGACTTTGTATATTCATTTACTGTCTGTTTTCTTACATCCCAAATCTTGTACGTTGTAGTACATTTAATTGCCCCCCCCAGCCCCCTCATCATTAGGGTTTTTTTCTTTTTATTTTTATTTATTTTATTATTATTATTATTTTTGTTTTGTTTTGTCTATTATTATTTTTATTTTTTGTTTGCTTTCATTTCTCTTCTATTTTCATTTGATTGTTCCTCTATGATTACATGATTACATGACCGCTTTGCTTGCTTCTTTGCTTTCTTACATTAATTGATTTTACTGCATGTTGTAGTCCTACTCAGGGCGAGGACTGGATGTAAAAAAGCAGTCAGTGCTTATCTATTATCCTCGTAATAAAGAATTTTGTCTTGTCTTGTCTTGTCTTTTCTCTCTCTCTCTCTCTCTCTCTCTCTCTCTCTCTCTCTCTCTCTCTTTCTCTCTCTCTCTCTCTCTCTCTCCCCTCTCTCTCTCTCTCTCTCTCAGTCTTTGTCTATCTGTCCCCTCTCCCCTTCCTGTCAGTCTCTCTCTGTTCACTGTCTCTCTCTCTCTGACTCCATCTCTGTCTCTTTGTTTCTGTCTCTGTCTTTGTCTCTCTTTTTCTCTCTCTCTCTCTCTCCTTTCGCTCTCTCTTTCTCCCCCCCCCCCCCTCTTTCTCTGTGTCTCCAGCCACCCCCATCTCTTCTGTATCTGTCATTGCAGAGCATTGAATGTTACCTTGCAGGAACCTGTGTGGTACCTCAGCCACCCCAATCTCTTTCTGTATCTGTCATTGCAGAGCATTGAATGTTGCTTTGCAGGAACCTGTGTGGTACCTCAGCTCAGGGGAAGAGGTGTCTCTCAGAATCAACACAGACGTCTTTCATCCTGACGGCCGCCTGAAAGGACAGGCCAGATTCTCAGGTACCATCACTGACACGGTTGTGTCATTCTCCTTGCTTTTTCCTTGGTGTTAGGGCTACTACTCCATCTGCCTATTTTCATGTGTAGGGACAAATTGTATTTTGTTTTATTGATACCCTGTATTTTGGCTTTGTTTAATATGTGTGTGTGTGCAATGCACCTGCACACACACGTATATACACTCACGCATGCACACCACTCACGCGCGCACCACACACACACACACACACACACACACACACACACACACACACACTCACACACACACACACATATTGTTTGTTTCAGGCATTTTGATCAGTTTCAGTTTCTTTTTTTTTCAAGCTTTGAAATTCATGTTGTGTGTCTACATTATTTTGTCTGCAACTCTTGCCTCCCGGCCTGAGGGCTTCATTTCTTCATGGGAATAGATGAGCAGAATCCAAGGTTTATTTTCACTCATCTGTGCTGACATCATTATTGTAAATATTGTCTTACAGGCATACAAAAACAAATCCCGCCAGAATTATAATTTCTTTTGTTTATTTGTCAATAAACTCAGCTGATTACTTAAACTTTTCACTTCTCATTCAAATTGTTTGAAAAGAAGAAAAAATGACTGTCAGACACACATGTATGATGATCTGTCAGCGTTTTTAGTTCAGATATTTTCGTCAAGTGATACACAACTTTGTGATTGAAAAAAAATCTTCACCTATCAGTAGTACATGCTTACCGATTGTTTTTTTTTTCATCCATCAAATTAAACAGCCAACAGAGATAGTCAACTGTTCACGTTGTCATGGCCGAAACTTGGTACGCGAAGTGTGTCCACATTGTCACGATGGCATTTGATCGTCAAGAAGGCCACAGACGATCGCATCTCCAGCTTCTACACCAGCACGGCAGAAAACCTTGGGGGCAACCAGTGGGAAGCGGTCAAGGTCAGTTTTTGTATCGCTGAGTGAAATGCACCTGTGATGTACTGTGCTGTCAAGGTCAGTTCTTTGTATCGCTGAGTGAAATGCACCTGTGATGTACTGTGCTGTCAAGGTCAGTTCTTTGTATCGCTGAGTGAAATGCACCTGTGGTGTACTGTGCTGTCAAGGTCAGTTCTTTGTATCGCTAGTGAAATGCACCTGTGATGTTACTGTTGCTGTCAAGGTCAGTTCTTTGTATCGCTGAGTGAAATGCACCTGTGATGTACTGTGCTGTCAAGGTCAGTTCTTTGTATCGCTGAGTGAAATGCACCTGTGGTGTACTGTGCTGTCAAGGTCAGTTCTTTGTATCGCTGAGTGAAATGCACCTGTGGTGTACTGTGCTGTCAAGGTCAGTTCTTTGTATCGCGAGTAAAATTGCCACTGTGATGTACTGTGCTGTCAAGGTCAGTTCTTTGTATCACTGAGTGAAATGCACCTGTGTGTACTGTGCTGTCAAGGTCAGTTCTTTGTATCGCTGAGTGAAATGCACCTGTGATGTACTGTGCTGTCAAGGTCAGTTTCTTTGTATCGCTGAGTGAATGCACCTGTGATGTACTGTGCTGTCAAGGTCAGTTCTTTGTATCGCTGAGTGAAATGGACCTGTGCTGTACTGTGCTGTCAAGGTCAGTTCTTTGTATCGCTGAGTGAAATGCACCTGTGATGTACTGTGCTGTCAAGGTCAGTTCTTTGTATCGCTGAGTGAAATGCACCTGTGGTGTACTGTGCTGTCAAGGTCAGTTCTTTGTATCGCTGAGTGAAATGCACCTGTGATGTTACTATGCTGTCAAGGTCAGTTCTTGTATCGCTGAGTGAAATGCACCTGTGATGTACTGTGCTGTCAAGGTCAGTTCTTTGTATCGCTGAGTGAAATGGACCTGTGATGTACTGTGCTGTCAAGGTCAGTTCTTTGTATCAGTAAAATGGACCTGTGGTGTACTATGATTTCAAGGTCAGTTCTTTGTATCGCTGAGTGAAATGCAACCTGTGATGTATTGTGCTGTCTAGGTCAGTTCTTTGTATCACTGAGTGAAATGCACCTGTGGTGTACTGTGCTGTCAAGGTCATTTCTTTTGTATCGCTGAGTGAAATGCACCTGTGGTGTACTGTGCTGTCAAGTCTGTTCTTTGTATCGCTGAGTGAAATGCACCTGTGATGTACTGTGCTGTCAAGGTCGTTCTTTGTATCGCTGAGTGAAATGCACCTGTGATGTACTGTGCTGTCAAGGTCAGTTCTTTGTATCGCTGAGTGAATGCACCTGTGGTGTCCTGTGCTGTCAAGGTCAGTTCTTTGTATCGCTGAGTGAAATTGCCCTGTGATGTTACTGTGCTGTCAAGGTCAGTTCTTTGTATCGCTGAGTGAAATGCACCTGTGGTGTACTGTGCTGTCAAGGTCAGTTCTTTGTATCGCTGAATGAAAATGCACCTGTGATGTACTGTGCTGTCAAGGTCAGTTCTTTGTATCGCTGAGTGAAATGCACCTGTGGTGTACTGTGCTGTCAAGGTCAGTTCTTTGTATCAGTAAAATGGACCTGTGATGTACTGTGCTCTCAAGGTCGTTCTTTGTATCGCCGAGTGAAATGCACCTGTGGTGTACTGTGCTGTCAAGGTCAGTTCTTTGTATCGCTGAGTGAAATGCACCTGTGATGTACTGTTCTGTCCAAGGTCAGTTTTGTATCGCTGAGTGAAATGGACCTGTGATGTACTGTGCTGTCAAGGTCAGTTCTTTGTATCGCTGAGTGAAATGCACCTGTGATGTACTGGTGCTGTCAAGGTCAGTTTTTGTATTGCGAGTGAAATGCACCTGTGATGTACTGTGCTGTCAAGGTCAGTTCTTTGTATCGCTGAGTGAAATGCACCTGTGATGTACTGTACTGTCAAGGTCAGTTCTTTGTATCGCCGAGTGAAATGCACCTGTGGTGTACTGTGCTGTTAAGGTCAGTTCCTTGTATCGCTGAGTGAAATGCACCTGTGATGTACTGTGCTGTCAAGGTCAGTTCTTTGTATCAGTGAAATGGACCTGTGATGTACTGTGCTGTCAAGGTCAGTTCTTTGTATCAGTGAAATGGACCTGTGATGTACTGTGTTGTCAAGGTCAGTTCATTTGTATCAGTGAAATGCACCTGTGATGTACTGTGCTGTCAAGGTCAGTTTTATGTATCGCTGAGTGAAATGCACCTGTGATGTACTGCGCTGTCAAGGTCAGTTCTTTTGTATCGCTGAGTGAAAATGCACCTGTGATGTACTGTGCTGTCAAGGTCAGTTCTTATTATCGCTGAGTGAAATGCACCTGTGGTGTACTGTGCTGTCAAGGTCAGTTTTTGTATCGCTGAGTGAAATGCACCTGTGATGTACTGCGCTGTCAAGGTCAGTTCTTTGTATCGCTGAGTGAAATGCACCTGTGGATGTACTGTGCTGTCAAGGTCAGTTTGTATCGCTGAGGAAATGCACCTGTGATGTACTGTACTGTCAAGGTCAGTTCTTATTATCGCTGAGTGAAATGCACCTGTGGTGTACTGTGCTGTCAAGGTCAGTTCTTTGAATCGCTGAGTGAATTGCACCTGTGGTGTACTGTTCTGTCAAGGTCAGTTCTTTGTATCACTGAGTGAAATGCACACTGTGATGTACTGTTCTGTCAAGGTCGTTCTTTGAATCGCTGATTGAAATGCACCTGTGTTGTACTGTGCTGTCAAGGTCAGTTCTTTGTATCACTGAGTGAAATGCACCTGTGATGTACTGTTCTGTCAAGGTCAGTTCTTTGAATCGCTGAGTAAAATGCACCTGTGGTGTACTATGATTTCAAGGTCAGTTCTTTGAATCGCTGAGTTGAAATGCACCTGTGGATGTACTGTGCTGTCAAGGTCAGTTCTTTGTATCGCTGAGTGAAATGCACCTGTGATGTACTGTGCTGTCAAGGTCAGTTCTTTGTATCGCTGGTGAAATGCACTGTGATGTACTGTTGCTGTCAAGGTCAGTTCTTTGTATCGCTGAGTGAAATGCACCTGTGATGT
>JAFLJL010015161.1:96311-103811 GCA_018398815.1 Conus ventricosus | reverse complement strand
GTAGATGGTGGATGTGATGAACTCACTCCTGGGGGATCTGGAGGTGAGTAGATGGTGGATGTGATGAACTCACTCCTGGGGGATCTGGAGGTGAGTAGATGGTGGATGTGATGAACTCACTCCTGGGGGATCTGGAGGTGAGTAGATGGTGGATGTGATGAACTCACTCCTGGGGGATCTGGAGGTGAGTAGATGGTGGATGTGATGAACTCACTCCTGGGGGATCTGGAGGTGAGTAGATGGTGGATGTGATGAACTCACTCCTGGGGGATCTGGAGGTGAGTAGATGGTGGATGTGATGAACTCACTCCTGGGGGATCTGGAGGTGAGTAGATGGTGGATGTGATGAACTCACTCCTGGGGGATCTGGAGGTGAGTAGATGGTGGATGTGATGAACTCACTCCTGGGGGATCTGGAGGTGAGTAGATGGTGGATGTGATGAACTCACTCCTGGGGGATCTGGAGGTGAGTAGATGGTGGATGTGATGAACTCACTCCTGGGGGATCTGGAGGTGAGTAGATGGTGGATGTGATGAACTCACTCCTGGGGGATCTGGAGGTGAGTAGATTGGTGGATGTGATGAACTCACTCCTGGGGGATCTGGAGGTGAGTAGATGGTGGATGTGATGAACTCACTCCTGGGGGATCTGGAGGTGAGTAGATGGTGGATGTGATGAACTCACTCCTGGGGGATCTGGAGGTGAGTAGATGGTGGATGTGATGAACTCACTCCTGGGGGATCTGGAGGTGAGTAGATGGTGGATGTGATGAACTCACTCCTGGGGGATCTGGAGGTGAGTAGATGGTGGATGTGATGAACTCACTCCTGGGGGATCTGGAGGTGAGTAGATGGTGGATGTGATGAACTCACTCCTGGGGGATCTGGAGGTGAGTAGATGGTGGATGTGATGAACTCACTCCTGGGGGATCTGGAGGTGAGTAGATGGTGGATGTGATGAACTCACTCCTGGGGGATCTGGAGGTGAGTAGATGGTGGATGTGATGAACTCACTCCTGGGGGATCTGGAGGTGAGTAGATGGTGGATGTGATGAACTCACTCCTGGGGGATCTGGAGGTGAGTAGATGGTGGATGTGATGAACTCACTCTGGGGGATCTGGAGGTGAGTAGATGGTGGATGTGATGAACTCACTCCTGGGGGATCTGGAGGTGAGTAGATGGTGGATGTGATGAACTCACTCCTGGGGGATCTGGAGGTGAGTAGATGGTGGATGTGATGAACTCACTCCTGGGGGATCTGGAGGTGAGTAGATGGTGGATGTGATGAACTCACTCCTGGGGGATCTGGAGGTGAGTAGATGGTGGATGTGATGAACTCACTCCTGGGGGATCTGGAGGTGAGTAGATGGTGGATGTGATGAACCACTCCTGGGGGATCTGGAGGTGAGTAGATGGTGGATGTGATGAACTCACTCCTGGGGATCTGGAGGTGAGTAGATGGTGGATGTGATGAACTCACTCCTGGGGGATCTGGAGGTGAGTAGATGGTGGATGTGATGAACTCACTCCTGGGGGATCTGGAGGTGAGTAGATGGTGGATGTGATGAACTCACTCCTGGGGGATCTGGAGGTGAGTAGATGGTGGATGTGATGAACTCACTCCTGGGGGATCTGGAGGTGAGTAGATGGTGGATGTGATGAACTCACTCCTGGGGGATCTGGAGGTGAGTAGATGGTGGATGTGATGAACTCACTCCTGGGGGATCTGGAGGTGAGTAGATGGTGGATGTGATGAACTCACTCCTGGGGGATCTGGAGGTGAGTAGATGGTGGATGTGATGAACTCACTCCTGGGGATCTGGAGGTGAGTAGATGGTGGATGTGATGAACTCACTCCTGGGGGATCTGGAGGTGAGTGTTCAGGCGCCGCACAGGTAGGAGCAATGTCATGAGCGTAGACACTGTTACTGTGGACACTGTTACTGTGGACACTGTTACTGTAGACACTGTTACTGTTACTGTAGACACTGTTACTGTTACTGTAGACACTGTTACTGTTACTGTGGACACTGTTACTGTGGACACTGTTACTGTTACTGTGGACACTGTTACTGTTACTGTGGACACTGTTACTGTTATGTGGACACTGTTACTGTTACTGTGGACACTGTTACTGTGGACACTGTTACTGTTACTGTGGACACTGTTACTGTGGACACTGTTACTGTTACTGTGGACACTGTTACTGTGGACACTGTTACTGTTACTGTGGACACTGTTACTGTTACTGTGGACACTGTTACTGTGGACACTGTTACTGTTACTGTTACTGTGGACACTGTTACTGTGGACACTGTTACTGTGGACACTGTTACTGTAGACACTGTTACTGTTACTGTGGACACTGTTACTGTGGACACTGTTACTGTAGACACTGTTACTGTAGACCTGTTACTGTTACTGTGGACACTGTTACTGTGGACACTGTTACTGTAGACACTGTTACTGTAGACACTGTTACTGTTACTGTGGACACTGTTACTGTGGACACTGTTACTGTGGACACTGTTACTGTGGACACTGTTACTGTAGACACTGTTACTGTAGACACTGTTACTGTAGACACTGTTACTGTGGACACTGTTACTGTGGACACTGTTACTGTAGACACTGTTACTGTGGACACTGTTACTGTGGACACTGTTACTGTAGACACTGTTACTGTGGACACTGTTACTGTGGACACTGTTACTGTGGACACTGTTACTGTAGACACTGTTACTGTAGACACTGTTACTGTTACTGTGGACACTGTTACTGTAGACACTGTTACTGTGGACACTGTTACTGTTACTGTGGACACTGTTACTGTAGACACTGTTACTGTGGACACTGTTACTGTTACTGTGGACACTGTTACTGTAGACACTGTTACTGTGGACATGTTACTGTAGGACACTGTTACTGTAGACTGTTACTGTTACTGTGGACACTGTTACTGTAGACACTGTTACTGTGGACACTGTTACAGTAGACACTGTTACTGTAGACACTGTTACTGTAGACACTGTTACTGTAGACACTGTTACTGTGGTCACTGTTACTGTGGACACTGTTACTGTGGACACTGTTACTGTGGACACTGTTACTGTAGACACTGTTACTGTGGACACTGTTACTGTAGACACTGTTACTGTAGACACTGTTACTGTGGACACTGTTAACTGTGGACACTGTTACTGTTACTGTGGACACTGTTACTGTGGACACTGTTACTGTTACTGTTACTGTGGCCCACTGTTACTGTTACTGTGGACACTGTTACTGTGGACACTGTTACTGTTACTGTTACTGTGGACACTGTTACTGGGACACTGTTACTGTGGACACTGTTACTGTAGACCCCTGTTACTGTTACTGTGGACACTGTTACTGTGGACACTGTTACTGTAGACACGTTTACTGTGACACTGTTAATGTTACTGTGGACACTGTTACTGTGGACACTGTTACTGTAGACACTGTTACTGTAGACACTGTTACTGTGGGACACTGTTACTGTGGGACACTGTTACTGTGGACACTGTTACTGTGGACACTGTTACTGTAGACACTGTTACTGTAGACAATGTTACGTAGACAATGTTACTGTGGACACTGTTACTGTTACTGTGGACACTGTTACTGTGGACACTGTTAACTGTTACTGTGGACACTGTTAACTGTTACTGTGGACACTGTTACTGTGGACACTGTTACTGTTACTGTTACTGTGGACACTGTTACTGTGGACACTGTTACTGTGGACACTGTTACTGTAGACACTGTTACTGTTACTGTGGACACTTTTACTGTTGGACACTGTTACTGTAGACACTGTTACTGTAGACACTGTTACTGTTACTGTGGACACTGTTACTGTGGACACTGTTACTGTAGACACTGTTACTGTAGACACTGTTACTGTTACTGTGGACACTGTTACGGGTGGACACTGTTACTGTGGACACTGTTACTGTGGACACTGTTACTGTAGACACTGTTTACTGTAGACACTGTTACTGT
This sequence comes from Conus ventricosus, assembly GCA_018398815.1. NCBI lineage: Eukaryota > Metazoa > Mollusca > Gastropoda > Neogastropoda > Conidae > Conus > Conus ventricosus. The sequence goes on along the minus strand of JAFLJL010015161.1, from coordinate 99,784 downwards.
AGACACTGTTACTGTGGACAACTGGTTTTTACTGGTGGACCTGTTACTGTAGACACTGTACTGTGGACACTGTTACTGTGGACACTGTTACTGTAGACACTGTTACTGTGGACACTGTTACTGTGGACACTGTTACTGTGGACACTGTTACTGTAGACACTGTTACTGTAGACACTGTTACGTTACTGTGGACACTGTTACTGTAGACATGTTTACTGTGGACACTGTTACTGTTACTGTGTGCACTGTTACTGTAGACACTGTTACTGTGGACACGTTACTGTTACTGTGGACACTGTTACTGTAGACACTGTTACTGTGGACACTGTTTACTGTAACACTGTTTACTGTAGACACTGTTACTGTTACTGGTGGACACTGTTTCTGTAGACACTGTTACTGTGGACATGTTACTGTAGACACTGTTACTGTAGACACTGTTACTGTAGACACTGTTTACTGTAGACACTGTTACTGTGGACACTGTTACTGTGGACACTGTTACTGTGGACACTGGTTACTGTGACACTGTTACTGTGACACTGTTACTGTGGACACTGTTACTGTAGACACTGTTACTGTAGACAACTGTTATACTGTGGACACTGTTTTACTGGTGGACACTGTTACTGTTACTGTGGACACTGTTACTGTGGACACTGTTTACTGTTACTGTTACTGTGGACACTGTTACTGTTACTGTGGACACTGTTACTGTGGACAACTGTTACTGTTACTGTTACTGTTGGACACTGTTACTGTGGACACTGTTACTGTGGACACTGTTACTGTAGACCCTGTTTACATGTTTACTGTTTGGACACTGTTACTGTGGACACTTTTTTACTGTAGACACTGTTACTGTAGACACTGTTACTGTTACTGTGGACACTGTTACTGTGGACACTGTTACGGTAGACACTGTTACTGTAGACCACTGTTACTGTGGACACTGTTACTGTGGACACTGTTACTGTGGACAACTGTTTACTGTAGACACTGTTACTGTAGAACACTGTTACTGTAGACACTGTTACTGTGGACACTGTTACTGTGGACACTGTTACTGTAGACACTGTTACTGTGGACACTGTTACTGTGGACACTGTTACTGTAGACACTGTTACGTGGACACTGTTTAACTGGTGGACACTGTTACTGTGGACACTGTTACTGTAGACCACTGTACTGTAGACACTGTTACTGTTACTGTGGACACTGTTACTGTAGACACTGTTACTGTGGACCAGTTTACTGTTACTGTGGACACTGTTACTGTAGACACTGTTACTGTGGACACTGTTACTGTTACTGTGGACACTGTTACTGTAAGACACTGTTACTGTGGACACTGTTTACTGTAGACACTGTTACTGTAGACACTGTTATGTTTACTGTGGACACTGTTACTGTAGACACTGTTACTGTGGACACTGTTACTGTGGACACTGTTACTGTGGACACTGTTACTGTGGACACTGTTACTGTGGACACTGTTACTGTGGACACTGTTTTCTGTAGACACTGTTACTGTAGACACTGTTACTGTAGACACTGTTTACTGTGGACACTGTTACTGTAGACTGTTAACTGTGGACACTGTTACTGTGGACACTGTTACTGTAGACACTGTTTACTGTAGACACTGTTACTGTAGACACTGTTACTGTGGACACTGTTACTGTAGACACTGTTACTGTGGACACTGTTACTGTAGACACTGTTACTTGGACACTGTTACTGTGACACTGTTGCTGTAGACACTGTTACTGTGGACACTGTTTACTGTGGACACTGTTACTGTGGACACATGTTACTGTAAGACACTGTTAACTGTAGACACTGTTTACTGTAGACACTGTTACTGTGGACACTGATTTACTGTAGACACTGTTACTGGGACACTGTATAACTGTGGACACTGTTACTGTAGACACTGTTACTGTAGACACACTGTTACTGTAGACACTGTTACTGTGGACACTGTTACTGTAGACACTGTTACTGTGGACACTGTTACTGTAGACACTGTTACTGTGGACACTGTTACTGTAGACACTGTTACTGTGGACACTGTTACTGTGGACACTGTTACTGTGGACACTGTTACTGTGGACACTGTTACTGTGGACACTGTTACTGTAAGACACTTGTACTGGTAGACAACTGTACTGTGGAACACTGTTACTGTAGACACTGTTACTGTGGACACTGTTACTGTGGACACTGTTACAGTAGACACTGTTCTGTAGACACTGTACTGTAGACACTGTTACTGTAGACACTTTTTTACTGTAGACACTGTTACTGTGGACACTGTTTACTGTGGACACTGTTACTGTAGACACTGTTACTGTAGACACTGTTTACTGTAGACATTTGTTTACTGTGGACACTGTTCTTACTGTAGACACTGTTACTGTAGACACTGTTACTGGGACACTGTTAACTGTAGACACTGTTTACTGTTGGACACTGTTCTGTAGACACTGTTACTGGTAGACTGTTTACTGTTGACACTGTTACTGTGGACACTGTTACTGTAGACACTGTTACTGTAGACACTGGTTACTGTAGACACTGTTACTGTAGACACTGTTACTGAAATGCCAAAGTAGACACTGTTACTGAAATGCACAAGTAGACACTGTTACTGAAATGCACAAGTAGACACTGTTACTGAAATGCACAAGTAGACACTGTTACTGAATGCCAAGTAGACACTGTTACTGAAATGCCAAGTAGACACTGTTACTGAAATGCACAAGTAGACACTGTTACTGAATGCACAAGTAGACACTGTTACTGAATGCACAAGTAGACACTGTTTACTGAAATGCACAAGTAGACACTGTTACTGAAATGCTCAAGTAGACACTGTTAACTGAAATGCACAGTAGACACTGTTACTGAATGCACAAGTGACACTGTTTACTGAAATGCACAAGTAGAACACTGTTACTGAAATGCACAGTAGGACATGTTACTGTGGACACTGTTTACTTGTGACACTGTTACTGTGGACACTGTTAACTGTGGACATTTTAAACTGTAGACACTGTTACTGTAGACACTGTTAACTGTAGACACTGTTACTGTAGACACTGTTACTGTGGACACTGGTTACTGTGGACATGTTTAACTGTAGACACTGTTACTGTGTAGACACTGTTACTGTAGACACTGTTACTGTGGACAACGTTACTGTAGACACTGTTACTGTGGACACTGTTACTGTAGACACTGTACTGTAGACACTGTTTACTGTGGACACTGTTACTGGGACACTGTACTGTGGACACTGTTACTGTGGACACTGTTACTGTAGACACTGTTACTGTAGACACTGTTACTGTGGACACTGTTACTGTAGACACTGTTACTGTGGACACTGTTACTGTGGACACTGTTACTGTAGACACTGTTACTGTAGACACTGTATACTGTAGACACTGTTCTGTGAGACACTGTTA
>JAFLJL010015161.1:81311-93811 GCA_018398815.1 Conus ventricosus | reverse complement strand
ACTGGTTCCCTGCAAGGCGGCATAGCAGCAACCGCCAAGCGGGAGGTGGCAGCTCTCCTTTCGGGGACACTGATGTGAGAGGTCGGTGTCAGGCGGCGCAGTGAACCTTCCAGCTGTATGGGTGATGGTGGGTCTAGCCTGTGTCCCCAGGGACAGCTCCTAGAGGTGTGGGGCGGTCAGCGATAGAGTGCTGCCTGACTGTGATTACCATGGCCTGAGATGCCATGCTTTTGAGGACAGCTCCTAAGAGGTGTGGGGCAGTCAGCGATAGAGTGCTGCCTGACTGTGATTACCATGGCCGGAGATGCCATGCTGTTGAGGCAAGCCCTGGTGGGCACCCTCTTTGGGTTGGGCTGAAAAATGGCCCTCTCTGCCCTAGTCTGCCTAAATCATAGACGGGACTCGTGCAGCACTCCAGCAACTTGCGTCCTGCTCCTTCTTTGAGGTGGCCTCACATGCCACAGGACCATCGGCACTTCAGCATGAAGAAAGGCTGTCTGCTGGCCCTGAAGACAGTGTTGGCCCTAAAGACATGTTGGCCCTGAAGACAGTGTTGAAGACAGTGTTGAAGACAGTGTTGGTCCTGAAGACAGTGTTGAAGACAATGTTGGCCCTGAAGACAGTGATGACCCTGAAGACAGTGAACTGACGCCCCGAAGACAGTGTTGGCCCTGAAACAGTGTTGGCCCTGAAGACAGTGTTGAAGACAGTGTTGGCCCTGAAGACAGTGTTTGAAGACAGTGTTGGCCCTGAAGACAGTGATGGCCCTGAAGACATAAATGTTGGCCCTGAAGACAGTGTTGGCCCTGAAGACAGTGTTGTTGAAGACAGTGTTGGCCCTGAAGACAGTTTTTGGCCCTGAAGACAGTGTTGAAGACAGTGTTGGCCCTAAAGAAACAGTGTTGAAGACAGTGTTGGCCCTGAAGACAGTGTTGGCCCTGAAGACAGTGTTGGCCCTGAAGACAGTGTTGAAGACAGTGTTGAAGACAGTGTTGGCCCTGAAGACAGTGTTGCCCTGAAGACAGTGTTGGCCCTGAAGACAGTGTTGGCCCTGAAGACAGTGTTGAAGACAGTGTGGCCCTGAAGACAGTGTTGAAGACAGTGTTGGCAGTGTCCTAAAGACAGTGTTGGCCCGAAGACAGTGTTGAAGACAGTGTTGGCCCTGGAAGACAGTGTTGAAGACAGTGTTTGAAGACAGTGTTGGCCCTGAAGACAGTGTTTTTAAGACAAGTTTGTAAGACAGACAGTGTTGGCCCTGAAGACAGTGTTGAAGACAGTGTTGAAGACAGTGTTGGCCCTTGAAGACAGTGTTGGCCCTGAAGACAGTGTTGAAGACAGTGTTGGCCCTGAAGACAGTGTTGGGCCCTGAAGACAGTGTTTGGCCTGAAGACAGTGTTGAAGAACAGTGTTGAAGACAGTGTTGGCCCTGAAGACAGTGTTGGACCTGAAACAGTGTATGAAGACAGTGTTGGCCCTGAAGACAGTGTTGCCCTGAAGACAGTGTTGGCCCTGAAGACAGTGTGAAGACACAGTGTTGAAGACAGTGTTGGCCCTGAAGACAGTGTTGAAGACAGTGTTGCAAGACAGTGTTGAAGACAGTGTTGGCCCTGAAGACAGTGTTGAAGACAGGCCCTGAAGACAGTGTTGAAGACAGTGTTGAAGCCTGAAGACAGTGTTGGCCCTGAAGACAGTGTTGAAGACAGTGTTGGCCCTGAAGAAGTTTGGAGGTGGCGTGAAGACAGTGTTGGCCGAAGACAGTGTTGAAGACAGTGTTGCCCTGAAACAGTGTTGGCCGAAGACAGGACATTTAAAAAAAACCCGGACCGCCCCCCGCTGAACCGATTCCACCGAAAGCAGAACACAGACAACAGCCTGCATCCAGAACAACCTGAAAATGACAGACAACAGCCTGCATCCAGAACCAGAGCTGAGAGAGCGACAGACAACAGCCTGCATCCGAACCAGAGCTGAGAGAGTGACAGACAACAGCCTGCAAACCAGAACCAAGCTGAGAGAGTGACAGACAACAGCCTGCATCCAGAACCAGAGCTGAGAGAGTGACAGACAACAGTCTGCATCCAGAGCCAGAGCTGAGAGAGTGACAGACAACAGTCTGCATCCAGAACCAGAGCTGAGAGAGTGACAGACAACAGTCTGCATCCAGAACCAGAGCTGAGAGAATGACAGACAACACCTGCATCCAGAACCAGAGCTGAGAGAGTGACAGACAACAGCCTGCATCCGGAGCCAGATCCAACACCACTGCCATCAACAATTGTCACAAACACTGTAGACTTCGGTCTGCAACTCAATCTTGGACTGATTGATGATCAACTGACAAACAAATGTACGATCACTTATATCACAGGAAATGCTGAGCGAGTCAGAATTCTATACATCATTACTATTTTCTTAAAAGTGAGTGGTAGTGTTGGGAATTTTTGATCTTCTGCCGTGATGTGGCCCCCATGGTCAACATGGTGATAAATGTGACGGATTTGTCAGTCCTCATAAGGGTGCAGAGATTGAAAAAAGAGAGAAAGTAAGAGAGGCACAGAGAGAGAGAGAGAGAGAGAAAGAGAGTGTGTGTGTATGTGTAGTGTGTGTGTGTGTGTGTGTGTGGTGTGTGTGTGTGTGTGTGTGTGTGGTGTGTGTGTGTGGTGTGCTGTGTGTTGTGTGTGTGGTGTGCATGGTGTGCTGTGTGTCTGTGTTGTGTGTGAGTGTTTGTGTGGGCATGTGTGTGAAGTTGTTGAGGCTTTGATGGCACATAGGAAATCCAAGTTGTTGAGGCTTTGATGGCCACATAGGTACCATTGTGTTCATGTACACTGAGTCATGTTGTTGAGGTTTTGATGGCCACACAGGTACCATTGTGTTCATGTACAGGTACCATTGTGTTCATGTACACTGAGTCATGCTGTTGAGGATTTGATGGCCACATAGGTACCATTGTGTTCATGTACAGGTACCATTGTGTTCATGTACACTGAGTCATGTTGAGGTTTTGATGGCCACACAGGTACCATTGTGTTCATGTACGCTGAGTCATGTTGTTGAGGCTTTGATGGCCACATAGGTACCATTGTGTTCATGTACAGGTACCTTTATGTTCATGTACAGGTACCATGTGTTCATGTACACTGCCCTGATGTGCCCTTTGCGGTCGGCTGGGCTATAAGCAACATTATCTTATCATGTACACTGAGTCATGCTGTTGAGGATTTGATGGCCACACAGGTACCATTGTGTTCATGTACACTGAGTCATGTTGTTGAGGCTTTGATGGCCACACAGGTACCATTGTGTTCATGTACAGGTACTATTGTGTTCATGTACAGGTACCATTGTGTTCATGTACACTGAGTCATGCTGTTGAGGATTGATGGCCACATAGTACCATTGTGTTCATGTACAGGTACCATTGTGTTCATGTACACTGAGTCATGTTGTTGAGGCATTGATGGCCACATAGGTACCATTGTGTTCATGTACAGGTACCATTGTGTTCATGTACACTGAGTCATGCTGTTGAGGCTTTGATGGCCACATAGGTACCATTGTGTTCATGTACAGGTACCATTGTGTTCATGTACAGGTACCATTGTGTTCATGTACAGGTACCATTGTGTTCATGTCACTGAGTCATGCTGTTGAGGATTTGATGGCCACATAGGTACCATTGTTTTCATGTACAGGTGCCATTGTGTTCATGTACACTGAGTCATGCTGTTGAGGCTTTGATGGCCACACAGGTTACCATTGTGTTCATGTACAGGTACCATGTGTTCATGTACAGGTACCATTGTGTTCATGTACACTGCCCTCGGGGTTGGCAACCTTGCCGTGGTCGGAGGGCTTGCGTGGTCCAGTGATCTTTTAGGCTTTGCTGAGGTTAGTTGTTATGAACGCTTCTAGGCCTGTATAGCCAAGTTGCTGACTGGCCAAGCATTACGTGGTAGGAATTGATGCCCCTGGTAGGGTCTCCCATGTCAGAAAGGTTAGGAGTGAGGGCCCAGACAAATAGTAACCCACCTTTTTCCTATTCTGTCTTGTTTTCTGCCTTCCTTATTTGGCCCTTTTCTATCATCGTCTCCCCTTCAAGTCTTCTTTTACACACTCCTTTTCTCTCTGTGGTCTCCTTAAGATCCGCCGCGTTTGCCGTGCGGTGCGACCTGTGTCGGAGGGGGATGAGATCCTGGTGATGAGAGGGCCAGCGCTCTCAACACATCACTTTGGCTCGGACCTCTCCTAGACAGGAAGTACACTTTGGCCCGGGTGTACTAATCGGCTCCCCTTTTTGGGGCTGGGTCAAGACAGACAGTTCCCCTGCTGGCCAAGGAAACCCCTGCAGTGCTCAGCTCTCTGTCCCCGGGAGTTGAGCATGATCAGGGGGGATAAGGTTGGTAGTTTCTGTTTGTCGTATATCTCTCCCGAAGCCTGGAAGGGGTCAAGACATTGGTTTCTTGGCCCTGGCCCCTTAGTTGGACTCCAAGGTGGGTGGGTAAGGGAGAGATGAATCACAATAAACTAAATATGACTTCATTAAAAAACCACCCCCCCCAAAAGGAAGAGGAAGGCAGTATCCCCTATTTCAGGGGAATTTGAAACAGACAGTGATTCTGACAGTGAGGTAGACAGAGGACAGGTTTCTGGGCTTCCTGGCTCGTGGTGGAAGGGACAGAGCAGGAAAGACCCCTTTCAGCTCTGAGCCCTTTTGCTGTCCAAAAGGGCTTTCATGGTATAGCAGGTGAACCTAGGTCCATAAAACGGTGAGGAATGGTTCGTTTCTTCTTCAGTGTCGATCACAGAAGCAATCTGAACAGCTGCAGAAGGCAAAAAAACTTGTGGATAGGGAGATCAGGGTGACTCCCCATAAGCAATTAAATTCATCCAAAGGTGTGATTCGATGCAGATCTGGCGGGTGTTTCAGAGGCGGAAATAAAATGGAGCTGGCGTCCCAGGGTGTGACGGAGGTGCGCAGGGTGACGGTAAAGAAGGGTTCAGAGAGAGTGGCCACCAACACCCTCTTTCTGACCTTCTGCAACCCTGTGCTGCCTCCGGTCATCAAGGTTGGTTACCTAAATGTTCATGTTCAGCTATATGTGCCGTCCCCATTGAGGTGCTTCAGGTGCCAGAGGTTTGGCCATGTCAGGGACCGCTGTTCTGGGCAGGAGGTGTGCGGTGTTTGCTGCAAGGCAACCCATGATGGGCCATGTAAAGATCCGGCACATTGTGCTAACTGCGGTGGCGACCATCCCTCCTCTTCACGAAACTGCCCTCTTTGGATTCAGGAATCCACTATCCAACGAATTAAAACTGAAAAGAAAATCTCCTTTTTTGAGGCCCGCAAACAGGTTGTGGGCAGTCAGACCCCACAGCATCTTCATATGCTTCGGCTGTCAAAACAGTTCCCAAAGTTCCCACTCGGTCAGTCTGCTGTCAGACTGATGATTTTACTTTTTCGAAGACACTGCAAGTACGAACTGTCAACTCTGGTGGACGCAGGTCCACCACCTTCCAACCCAAAATGACTGCCCCTGGTGGAGGCAAAAAATCCGCCACCCCTCAGACTGCCCAGCAGTCTACAACATCTGCTGCTGGGCAGATTAAAAAACCAGCTATCCCCCCTCGACCTCCTCTGTCCAGTGCCCGTGCGGGCAAGGGAGATCAACCCAGTGTGGGAGATGGTGGAGATGAGGAAGAAGCCTCCACCATCTCCCAAATCCAGACCACCTTCACCTGTTGGCAAGTCTGCCAGCAGGCCTGTAGACCAACATACTCCAGTGAAACTAAGTAACAAATTCACTCCATTGGCAGCAGACGTTGAGGAGGAGATGACCTGATCTCTCTCTTTTTTGACCTCTGCACCATGGATAGTACCATATTTCCATTGGAATATCCGTGGACTAAATTCCAACTTCGAGGAGCTGCAGCTTTTGTGTCAATCTATAAAACCTTCCGTCGTGGCTCTTCAGGAAACTCAAATTCAAAGCCAGAAGACCTTTACTCTTTCTGGCTTTAATATTCTTTCAAAACCTGCACAACCATCCACGTTGGGACTGTCGGGCGGTGTTGCCCTCTCCCTACATAAAACTTGTTGTATAGTCCTGTCGCTCTGTCTACCTCCCTTCAGGCTGTAGCTGCGAGAGTCACGCTCCACAAGACTGTGACAATCTGTTCTATTTATCTACCTCCTTCTGTCCCGGTTTGTCGTCAGGACCTTGTCAGTCTGATAGGAGAACTTCCTCGACCTTTTTTGCTGTTGGGTGACTTTAATGGTCACAATCCTCTTTGGGGTAGTGTCAGTACGTCATCCAGAGGTCTGCTAATTGAGGATGTCCTTTCAGACTTGGATTTGTGTTGTCTGAATGACGGATCTGCAACTTACCTCCACTCTTCCACAGGTTCACTTTCGTGTTTAGATTTGTCGGTTTGTGACCCCTCGCTGGTCCTGGACTATGAGTGGTCTGTCCATGACGATCTGCACGGAAGTGACCATTTCCCTGTCCTTCTACAACCTGTCATAACTGAACACGTCTCTGTCTCTCAACATCTAAATTATAAGAAAGCAAACTGGGATCTATTTGCAGCCACTGTTTCTAAGGAATTCCAGGACACTGATTTTCTTAAGAGTCCGGACCCAGCAGAATCTCTGACAAACACTATGATCAAATGTGCTAAAGCCTGTATTCCAGTGTCTTCCGATAAACTTCAAATGCCCAAAACACCCTGGTTTGATTCAGACTGCCAACATATTTCCAAAGTCCCGAAACGGGCTCAGCGTCGAGTATACCAACGACCTTCGGGTCTCAACGCTCGAGCCCATCAGAAACTCCGTGCTAAATCAAGACACACTTTAAAATCAGTAAACGTCGGTCCTGGAGAAGCTTCTGCTCCAGACTGACATCAAAAACTTCAAGAAAAAAAGTGGGAACATCATTAAAAAAATCAAAGGGAAGAACACCTGTCCCACTGTGAACCATCTCAAGTTTGCTGACTCTTTAATAACAGAGAAAAAAGCAGTTGCTAATTTGCTGGCTTCAACCATAGAAAAGAATTCCTCCTCTTCTAACAAATCAACCACTTTTGTCAAAAATTAAAACCCTTAAAGAAAAATCACCCTGCAACTTTTCGTCTGACAACATGGAAGACTACAATCTTCCTTTCACTTTAAATGAACTGAAATCTGCCTTACTTTCTTGCAGCGATTCCTCTCCAGGTATAGATGAAATCCATTATCAGCTGTTGAAACATCTTCCGCTAGAAGGTCTGAACATACTGCTACAGGTCTACAACCATGTGTGGACTACAGGTTTTTTTTCCACCCTCTTGGCGAAAAGCTCTCATTATTCCAATTCCCAAACCTGGAAAAGATCTTTCTAATCCTTCAAATTACCGTCCCATAGCTTTGACCAGCTGTGTTTGTAAATTGATGGAAAAAATGGTCAATGCTAGGCTCATGTGGAAACTTGAAACCGATGGCCTTTTGGCGAAAGAACAGTGTGGTTTCCGCAAACATCGGACTACCGTTGACCATTTGATTCGTCTGGAATCTACACTTCGGAACGCTTTTTTGAACAGACAACATACAGTGGCAATTTCTTTGACTTGGAGAAGGCCTACGATACTACCTGGAAGTCGGGGATACTTCATGATCTCCACGATCTGGGTTTTCGAGGTCATCTTCCGTTTTTCATTCAAAATTTTTGGCAGAACGACAGTTTCAGGTCCGGGTTGCCACCACTCTCTCTGATGTCCACGAGCAGGAGTTGGGTGTTCCACAGGGGAGCATACTGTCTCCTGCCCTCTTTAGTATTAAAATCAACAACATTGTGAAATCAGTTCAGCAGGGTTCAGACTGCTCATTGTTTGTGGACGATTTTGCTGTCTACGCAACTGGAAAGCCTGTACCCGAGTGTCCAGCGCAGGCTCCAGCTTTGCGTAGATAAAATCCATCGGTGGGCAGATGAAAATGGTTTCACCTTTTCTCCAACAAAGACGCAGTGTATTCACTTCCATAATTTCCGTCAGTTTTTTCCAGATCCTGAACTTCACGTAGGAAATCTCCCATTCCAGCTGTTAAAGAGGCCAAATTTCTGGGAGTCATTTTTGACCAAAAACTTAACTTTCTCAGCCACATCAAAAACCTCAAAACTGCATGCCAGAAAGCACTAAATATTCTGCGGGTCGTTAGCGCACACCGACTGGGGCGCTGATAAGAAAACTTTGCTGCACCTCTACAGAGCCTTGGTCCGTTCCAAACTGGACTACGGTTGTGCTGTCTACGGCTCCGCAAGATCGTCTTACCTCAAACTCTTGGACCCTATCCACCATCAAGGGCTTCGTCTCTGTCTTGGAGCGTTTCGCACCACCCCTGTGTACAGCTTGTACGCAGAGGCAGGTGAACCTTCATTGTCCAACCGCAGGCTGAAACTGTCTTTAAATTATTACATCCGACTGTTCTCAGAACCACAGAATCCTGCCTATGACTGTGTCTTCGGACCCTCCGTTCCAAAGTAAGTTTGAAAACAACCCGAAATGTATTCCGCCGTTTGGTCTTCGTATGCAGCCTCAGTGCGGAATGCAGGTGTAGACCTAGGAGTGTGTCCGATTTTTCCAAGTTTCCGGATCAACCTCCGTGGACCTTTTTCACACCAGAGATTCGTTTTGATCTTGCAGCTTTTCGCAAAGAGTCTACCAGCTCTCTGGCGTACAAGGCTTTGTATGCTGAGCTCTGTTCCAAATTCCCATCCTATCAAAAAGTTTTCACTGACGGTTCCAAGTCTGAAGATGGAGTGGCTTGTGCAGCCTACTGCCCTGGGGCTCCTTCTCAGATACTGTTGGAACATATCCATTCAGATGCTTCTGTCTATTCTGCTGAAACTTACTGCTCTTGTTTTGGCTTTGAAGATAATCTCACATTCTTCAAAGAGGGACTTTCTGGTTCTGTCGGATTCGCTGTCAGCTTTGGAGGCCATAGCTGGCCGCAACCTTCAGCATCCAGAACTTTTACTTTTTTTGGAACTTTTTAGCAAGTTGAAGGCGGACGGTTACAACATTACTCTTGCTTGGGTTCCTGGTCATGTTGGCATCGCGGGAACGAATGGTTGATCGTTTAGCCAAGAACGCCACAAGAGAGAAACTGTCCAACACTTATATCCCCTGCTCAGATGTGAAACCAAAATTAACGATTATGTGAGAGACCTCTGGCAGGAGGATTGGAACACACAGACGAGTAACAAACTCTTTCAGATCCGTCCAAACCTTAAGGAATTCCTCCCATCCACGTCGGGAGGTCGTAAAGAGGAAACGGTTCTGTGCCGGCTGCACACCGGCCATTCGTATTTTACCCATGCTTACCTTTTAAAGAGTGAAGAAGCTCCGTGGTGCATTCCATGTCATGCGCCACTCACAATGAAACATGTTCTTTTAGAGTGTTGGGACTTGCACGATGTGAGACACAAACATTTTACAGCGGAATCCATGAAGATCCTGCCCGATGTGATCCTGAGTTTTTGAGAGAGATTGACATTTTTCATCTGATTTAAGATTTTATGGAAGAAAGATTTTTAACAAAGTTTCTGGTGCGTTTCTAGACGATGTCATTTAACGAGATGTATGAAAGGTGTTTTTTTTTTTTTTTTTTTTTTTTTTTTTTTATATATGACTGGTGAGTTGATTTTAACGTGTGACAGCCCTGATATGGCCCTTTGCGGTCGGCTGGGCTACAAGCAACATTATCTTATCTTATCTTATCATGTACATTGGGTCATGCTGTTGAGGCTTTGATGGCCACATAGGTACCATTGTGTTCATGTACAGGTACCATTGTGTTCATGTACAGGTACCATTGTGTTCATGTACACTGAGTCATGTTGTTGAGGCTTTGATGGCCACACAGGTACCATTGTGTTCATGTACAGGTACCATTGTGTTCATGTACACTGAGTCATGCTGTTGAGGCTTTGATGGCCACATAGGTACCATTGTGTTCATGTACAGGTACCATTGTGTTCATGTACAGGTACCATTGTGTTCATGTACACTGAGTCATGTTGTTGAGGCTTTGATGGCCACATAGGTACCATTGTGTTCATGTACAGGTACCATTGTGTTCATGTACAGGTACCATTGTGTTCATGTACACTGAGCCATGTTGTTGAGGCTTTGATGGCCACATAGGTACCATTGTGTTTCATGTACACTGAGTCATGCTGCCACCCTTCTCCCTCAGTCAGTGTCCCTCTTTCAGCTTCACCAGTCTCTGGTGGTAGTTATTGTGTGTGTCAGCACCAGATAGTTATGTGTGTCAGTACCACATAGTTATGTGTGTCAGTACCAGATAGTCAGATAGTTGTTGTGTGGTCAGCACCAGATAGTTATGTGTGTCAGTACCACATAGTTATGTGTGTCAGTACCAGATAGTCAGACCGTTGTTATGTGTCAGTACCAGATAGTTGTTTTGTGTCAGTGTAAGATAGTTGTTACGTGTGTCAGTACCAGATAGTTGTTATGTGTCAGCACCAGATAGTTGTTATGTGTCAGCACCAGATAGTTGTTATGTGTCAGCACCAGATAGTTGTTATGTGTCAACACCAGATTCCTCTGATTTGGTTGGTCCTTGGATTGTATGGATCCAGATGTATGTACAATCTGTACAATAATGGACTACTCAGATTCCCAGCGGTGTTGTTTGTTGTCTTCCAAATGATTCCATTCCTGTTGAGTGGTACCTGTGTTGGCCAGTGTGTTGAGTGGTACATGTGTTGAGTGGTACCTGTGTTGGCCAGTTTGTTGAATGGTACCTGTGTTGGCCAGTTTGTTGAGTGGTACCTGTGTTGGCCAGTTTGTTGAGTGGTACCTCTGTTGGCCAGTTTGTTGAGTAGTACCTGTGGCGGCCAGTTTGTTGAGTGGTACCTGTGTCGGTCAGTTTGTTGAGTGGTACCTGTGTTGGCCAGTGTGTTGAGTGGTACCTGTGGCGGCCAGTTTGTTGAGTGGTACCTGTGTCGGTCAGTTTGTTGAGTGGTACCTGTGTCAGCCAGTGTGTTGGGTGGTACCTGTGTCGGCCAGTGTGTTGGGTGGTACCTGTGTCGGCCAGTGTGTTGGGTGGTACCTGTGTCGGCCAGTGTGTTGGGTGGTACCTGTGTCGGCCAGTGTGTTGAGTGGTACCTGTGTTGGCCAGTGTGTTGAGTGGTACCTGTGTCGGCCAGTGTGTTGAGTGGTACCTGTGTTGGCCAGTTTATTGAATGGTACCTGTGTCGGCCAGTTTGTTGAGTAGTACCTGTGGCGGCCAGTTTGTTGAGTGGTACCTGTGTCGGTCAGTTTGTTGAGTGGTACCTGTGTTGGCCAGTGTGTTGAGTGGTACCTGTGGCGGCCAGTTTGTTGAGTGGTACCTGTGTCGGTCAGTTTGTTGAGTGGTACCTGTGTCAGCCAGTGTGTTGGGTGGTACCTGTGTCGGCCAGTGTGTTGGGTGGTACCTGTGTCGGCCAGTGTGTTGGGTGGTACCTGTGTCGGCCAGTGTGTTGAGTGGTACCTGTGTTGGCCAGTGTGTTGAGTGGTACCTGTGTCGGCCAGTGTGTTGAGTGGTACCTGTGTTGGCAGTTTATTGATGGTACCTGTGTCGGCCAGTGTGTTGAGTTGTACCTGTGGCGGCCAGTGTGTTGGGTGGTACCTGTGTCGGCCAGTGTGTTGGGTGGTACCTGTGTCGGCCAGTGTGTTTGAGTGGTACCTGTGGCGGCCAGTGTGTTGAGTGGTACCTGTGTTGGCCAGTGTGTTGAGTGGTACCTGTGTTGGCCAGTGTGTTGAGTGGTACCTGTGTCGGCCAGTGTGTTGAATGGTACCTGTGTTGGCCAGTGTGTTGAGTGGTACCTGTGTTGGCCAGTGTGTTGAGTTGTACCTGTGGCGGCCAGTGTGTTGGGTGGTACCTGTGGCGGCCAGTGTGTTGAGTGGTACCTGTGTCGGCCAGTGTGTGTTGAGTGGTACCTGTATCAGGCGGTGTGTTGAGTGGTACCTGTGTTGGCCGGTGTGTTGTGTGGTACCTGTGTTGGCCAGTTTGTTGAGTGGTACCTGTTTTGGCCAGTGTGTTGAGTGGTACCTGTTTTGGCCAGTTTCTGTTCCGAGACCTCCTGGTGGACTGGGAGGTGAAGGTGACTCCTGTCACCGTGTCGCTGTCTTACCAGCCAGGGCAGGGTGTGGAGGGCCAGGACGGCCAGTCAGGCAGTTTGATCCTGGCGGACGCCAGTGTTCCCTCAGCAGGGTGAGAAATGAAGAGTGCCGTTTGCTGAATGTGTCAGGTGTGACACTCACAGGAGAACATGACGCTGCTCATTCATGCATGCACATGCACACACACTCATGCACATACTTGTGCATGCACACACATACACACACATCCACACACCACACACACACACACACACCACCACACACACACACACACACACACACACACACTTCTATGTTTACCATCTCCTTTCCTCATATTTCAGCCCTGATGTGGC
>JAFLJL010015161.1:76268-77811 GCA_018398815.1 Conus ventricosus | reverse complement strand
TTGTTATGTTATAAAATTTTAACGTGGTGACAGCCCTGATATGGCCCTTTGCGGTCGGCTGGCTACAAGCAACATTATCTTATCTTATCTTATCATGTACATTGGGTCATGCTGTTGAGGCTTTGATGGCCACATAGGTACCATTGTGTTCATGTACAGGTACCATTGTGTTCATGTACAGGTACCATTGTGTTCATGTACACTGAGTCATGTTGTTGAGGCTTTGATGGCCACACAGGTACCATTGTGTTCATGTACAGGTACCATTGTGTTCATGTACACTGAGTCATGCTGTTGAGGCTTTGATGGCCACATAGGTACCATTGTGTTCATGTACAGGTACCATTGTGTTCATGTACAGGTACCATTGTGTTCATGTACACTGAGTCATGTTGTTGAGGCTTTGATGGCCACATAGGTACCATTGTGTTCATGTACAGGTACCATTGTGTTCATGTACAGGTACCATTGTGTTCATGTACACTGAGCCATGTTGTTGAGGCTTTGATGGCCACATAGGTACCATTGTGTTCATGTACACTGAGTCATGCTGCCACCCTTCTCCCTCAGTCAGTGTCCCTCTTTCAGCTTCACCAGTCTCTGGTGGTAGTTATTGTGTGTGTCAGCACCAGATAGTTATGTGTGTCAGTACCACATAGTTATGTGTGTCAGTACCAGATAGTCAGATAGTTGTTGTGTGTGTCAGCACCAGATAGTTATGTGTGTCAGTACCACATAGTTATGTGTGTCAGTACCAGATAGTCAGACCGTTGTTATGTGTCAGTACCAGATAGTTGTTTTGTGTCAGTGTAAGATAGTTGTTACGTGTGTCAGTACCAGATAGTTGTTATGTGTCAGCACCAGATAGTTGTTATGTGTCAGCACCAGATAGTTGTTATGTGTCAGCACCAGATAGTTGTTATGTGTCAACACCAGATTCCTCTGATTTGGTTGGTCCTTGGATTGTATGGATCCAGATGTATGTACAATCTGTACAATAATGGACTACTCAGATTCCCAGCGGTGTTGTTTGTTGTCTTCCAAATGATTCCATTCCTGTTGAGTGGTACCTGTGTTGGCCAGTGTGTTGAGTGGTACATGTGTTGAGTGGTACCTGTGTTGGCCAGTTTGTTGAATGGTACCTGTGTGGCCAGTTTGTTGAGTGGTACCTGTGTTGGCCAGTTTGTTGAGTGGTACCTCTGTTGGCCAGTTTGTTGAGTAGTACCTGTGGCGGCCAGTTTGTTGAGTGGTACCTGTGTCGGTCAGTTTGTTGAGTGGTACCTGTGTTGGCCAGTGTGTTGAGTGGTACCTGTGGCGGCCAGTTTGTTGAGTGGTACCTGTGTCGGTCAGTTTGTTGAGTGGTACCTGTGTCAGCCAGTGTGTTGGGTGGTACCTGTGTCGGCCAGTGTGTTGGGTGGTACCTGTGTCGGCCAGTGTGTTGGGTGGTACCTGTGTCGGCCAGTGTGTTGGGTGGTACCTGTGTCGGCCAGTGTGTTGAGTGGTACCTGTGTTGGCCAGTGTGTTGAGTGGTACCTGTGTGGGC
>JAFLJL010015161.1:61268-71268 GCA_018398815.1 Conus ventricosus | reverse complement strand
ATCCTCATCATCCTCATCTCCTGATCATCACTGAGGGAAGAAAGTCTCAAACTGTGCGGGCCTTCTTCATCATCATCATCCTCATCATCCTCATCTCCCTGATCATTACTGAGGGAATCAAACTGCGTGGGCCTTCATGCCTTGCTTTTGTGATGACCTCAGTTCCCATTTTCACTTCACTGCCCTGCTTGTGGTGAGTTCATGTCCAGGTCATTGGCTTCAGCTAGTTCCTAGGGGACTGTTATTGAATGGACTTGGTGGCACCTCTCAAGGGTATGCTCACTCATTTTGCTTCACAACTAAGCAGTTATTGTCTTTGGTTGAGGTTTCGTTGCTGGGGGAGGGGGGGGGGGAGGTTGGGTAAGGGACAAAACATGAGTAAGAAAAAGCAACAACCAAACAAAACCAAAAAGAAATACAAGAAAAATAAAGGGGAGAGCAATCATCTGTGTCTTATGAGAGAGACTTCCTCTTGATGAAATTGCAACTGTAAACAATCATTTCTGAGTTCAAATTTTAAAAATTTTTGTAATATAATCGACTGCACGTTTGCAGTAGTGATGATTATGCCTGCTGAGCACAGCAATGAAAAATAAACGATCAAAAACAGTTGCATTGTTTGTTTTTGTGGAGAAAAGCCTGGCGACCCCAGCGGGGGAGGAAAGCATTTCCATCAGCAGATTTGTTCGATGAAGGACCCCAAGCTCGTCCTGAGAAGCCTGTGACTTCCCACAATGCAGCAAGCAACGAAAAGTACCACAGACAGCCCCAGCGTGAAGATCATCCACCAAAACAGCCCTCCAGACGAAACAGCAGAGGTGGGTCAGATGTTAAAACTCTTTAATGTCAATGAATTTAGCTTGTGGTGGTGGGGAAGGAAAGAGGTGGGGGTGGGTGGCCATTTTGTCCTGGTCTCTGTGGTTACCCTGGATACAGGAGAAGCAATGGGCACATTGTTTTCAGTCCTATCTCAGTGTTTGTTTGTGCCCAGTGTTTGTTTGTGCCCACAAGATAACTCAAAATCTATCAGATCTTTAATTTCAAAACGGAGTGACTGAGGGCGAAAATGAAGCAACAATTGAAAAGAGAGGGGGTTAGTTACCGCCAAGGACACAGACAGTACAGGACTCGACACAATGCATTTCGATCTCTTGGGTCTTCTTTAGGTTAGGACAGTGACAAAGAACAAGAAAATAGCAGGTAAGTGTTTTCGTTTCTTTGTCACTGTCCTAACCTGAAGAAGACCCAAGAGATCGAAATGCATTGTGTCTAGTCCTGTACTCTGTCTGTGTCCTTGGCGTAACTAACCCCTCTCTTTTCAATTTTTTGTATCAGATCTTTGTTAGATTTTGCAGGATCGTTAATTAGCTCAACAGCTATAATCCATTGAGGTTGGAAGTGTCTGGGTTTGAAACTGATGAAGTGAAGACATGGAGTCTGAAGGGGAATGAACACAGCTTTGGAAAGGGAGGCAATTTTCACTGGACAGCTTAGACATGCGCAGGTTGTTTCTCTTTCTTGGTTTTTTTTTCTTTTTTCTTTTGATTGGTTTGTTTTGTTAGGCTAATTTGTTGTTTGTTTCATTCTATCTGGGATGACAAGACAGCTCAGAAAAAAAAAAAAAACACTTACAAAGCAACAGTAAAGATCATAAAAAAGAAAATACTTCAAGACTCCGACATGTTTGATTTTACAGAAATCATTCTGAACATAATGTTCACCAGCTGAGAGCTCCAACATGGAGTCCTAGCAGCCAACTGAAGTTAGAGAACAGCTCCAACTTGGAGTCCTAGCAGCCAGGTGAAGTTAGAGAACAGCTCCAAACATGGAGTCCTAGCAGCCAACTGAACTTAGAGAACAGCTCCAACTTGGAGTCCTAGCAGCCACTGACGTTAGAGAACAGCTCCAACATGGAGTCCTAGCAGCCAACTGAACTTAGAGAACAGCTCCAACATGGAGTCCTAGCAGCCAGGTGAAGTTAGAGAACAGCTCCAACATGGAGTCCTAGCAGCCAACTGAACTTAGAGAACAGCTCCAACATGAGTCCTAGCACCAACTGAACTTAGAGAACAGCTCCCCAACTTGGAGTTTAGCAGCCAGGTGACGTTAGAGAACAGCTCCAACATGGAGTCCTAACAGCCAGCTGAACTTAGAGAACAGCTCCAACTTGGAGTTTAGCAGCCAACTGAACTTAGAGAACAGCTCCAACTTGGAGTCCTAGCAGCCAACTGAACTTAGAGAACAGCTCCAACTTGGAGTCCTAGCAGCCAACTGACGTTAGAGAACAGCTCCAACATGGAGTCCTAGCAGCCAACTGAACTTAGAGAACAGCTCCAACATGGAGTCCTAGCAGCCGGGTGAAGTTAGAGAACAGCTCCAACATGGAGTCCTAGCAGCCAACTGAAGTTAGAGAACAGCTCCAACATGGAGTCCTAGCAGCCAACTGAACTTAGAGAACAGCTCCACTTGGAGTTTAGCAGCCAGGTGAAGTTAGAGAACAGCTCCAACATGGAGTCCTAGCAGCCAGCTGAACTTAAGAACAGCTCCAACTTGGAGTTTAGCAGCCCGGTGAACTTAGAGAACACTCCAACTTGGAGTCCTAGCAGCCAGGTGAAGTTAGAGAACAGCTCCAACATGGAGTCCTAGCAGCCAGCTGAAGTTATAGAGCAAACCAAAAAAGAACCCAGTTGATTTTGATGTTTAAGGAAGGCAAAACACTGTCAAAGAATGTGTGTGTTGTCGGTTCATTGTAGGTCCTCCCTCTTTGCTTTGCTGCTGTTGCCCTGAAAGCAGCTGGCACATGTCTCCTGCCACAGCAAGAAACACCTGGACTTTGTGTGTCTTTGTGGGCAGCTCTAACCAGAGGAAGCAGCATGAACAGGCATCTCAGAGGTTTGAATCCACCACACAAGTTCTGCAGAAGGATTTATACCGGACCCTCTGAAATGTTTGGAGGGAGTGGTCCTCAGGATGAGAGAGGGGGAGAGAACTGGCGGGGAAAGGAGAGAGAGGAAGGGCAAGGAAAAGAAATGAAGGGGAGAGTGGAAAGAATGAGGAGGAAGGGCAAGGAAAAGAAATGAAGGGGAGTGGAAAGAATGGGAGGAAGGGCAAGGAAAAGAATGAAGGGGAGAGTGGAAAGAATGGAGGAAGGGCAAGGAAAAGAAATGAAGGGAGAGTGGAAAGAATGGGAGGAAGGGATGAATTAGGAAACAAACCAAAGGACAGAAAGAATGAAAGATAGTAGAGTAAGATAAGTTTTATTGTCAGTTATTATTGTAAACAACCAGAAATAACCAACCAAAACAAGGAACCATGACAGCAATAACCCGATTTACAAAATCAGATAGAAAGATTGAGAGAATGCTGTTATAGAAAGATTGAGAGAATGCTGTTAGAAAGATTGAGAGAATGCTGTTATAGAGGGAGTTGAGAGAATGCTGTTATAGAGAATGCTGTTATAGAAAGATTGAGGAATGCTGTTATAGCAAGATTGAGAAATGCTGTTATAGAGGGATTGAGAGAATGCTGTTATAGAGAATGCTGTTATAGAAAGATTGAGGGAATGCTGTTTATAGCAAGATTGAGAGAATGCTGTTTATAGAAAGATTGAGAGAATGCTGTTACAGAAAGATTGAGAGAATGCTGTTATAGAAAGATTGAGAGAATGCTGTTATAGAAAGATTGAGAGAAAGCTGTTATAGAAAGATTGAGAGAATGCTGTTATAGAGAATGCGTTATAGAAAGATTGAGAGAATGCTGTTATAGAAAGATTGAGAGAATGCTGTTATAGAAAGATTGAGAGAAAATTGTTATAGAAAGATTGAGAGAATGCTGTTATAGAGAATGCTGTTATAGAGGATTGAGAGAATGCTGTTATAGAAAGATTGAGAGAATGCTGTTATAGAAAGATTGAGAGAAAGCTGTTATAGAAAGATTGAGAGAATGCTGTTATGGAGAATGCTGTTATAGACAGATTGAGAGAATACTGTTATAGAAAGATTGAGAGAATGCTGTTATAGAAGATGAGAGAATGCTGTTATAGAGGGACTGAGAGAATGCTGTTATAGACAGATTGAGAGAATGCTGTTATAGACAGATTGAGAGAATGCTGTTATAGAAAGACTGAGAGAATGCTGTATAGAAGGATTGAGAGAATGCTGTTATAGAAGGATTGAGAGAATACTGTTATAGAGAATGCTGTTATAGAAACATTGAGAGAACCCTGTTATAGAAGGATTGAGAGAATGCTGTTATAGAAAGATTGAGAGAATGCTGTTATAGAAGGATTGAGAGAATGCTGTTATAGAGAATGCTGTAATAGAAAGATTGAGAGAAAGCTGTTATAGAAGGATTGAGAAAATGCTGTTATAGAAAGATTGAGAGAATGCTGTTTATTTCACTATTGTGATTTAAAAAACAAAGCTAAAAAGGATTTTTAGATGTTCTCAGGCTGTTCTCTTGTTCTTTTAAGCATTTTAGTATTTTAATGACTGATGTTTCATTTTTTTTCTTAGATGAAACTGTGTGGTGTGTGCGTGCGTGCGTGCGTGTGTGCGTGTGTGATATGTGTGTTTGTTTTTAATCTTTGTTTTTTATTTTCCCCCAAAGGATTTCCTGTTTTCAGATCATTTTATTTCCTATAGAGTTGTTCTCTGTCGTTATTAAAGGTCTACTTTAGAGGTTTTCGATAATTGGTCAGCTTATGCAGAAATATGAAATGTTGATAAATTGGTAAAATAAACATCCATTCACTCCTGATCACACGAAATCGATCCCGAAAGTGGGCATTTCACCTGTAATCAAGAAAACGGAGGTAATGAACTAAATCTTGGCATGGCTTAACTGCTCTTGGATGTGACGTCACATGAGTGACAGCGACGGCGACGGAAAGCGATTCTGATGGTTCTTGCACATCTCGCTCGGTATTTAATTTATCATGTAAAAAACAGTGACTATGATTGCGACAGCCAATGTGACTCTGGGGATGTTTCTGCAAGGCCTTTACCTTATCAGTTTGAACGCTAAGTTCTTTTTACCACGTCAATTCCAGCTGGACCACGGAAAACGAGCTATTCAGTTCCAGCTGGACGCCCGAACACAGCATTCCGAAGGCGTACGGACTTACCGAAGTCTCGAGGGAGGCTACCAACTGTCTTCTTGATGTGATCACGCGTGGACAACGAGCGGAGATTCTCCTTCCTCAAGCCTTAACGCGTTCATTCAATTTAACAAGTGTGATCTGTCCATAGATAAGAACAGAATAAACGTGCGACTATACGTATCATCTGTAGGAGCTCACCACTCCGCCTTCAAGGTATACGTGCACAATGCAGACGAAGGTTTTGATCCCCCTCAAATGGGCTCGGCAATTGTCGGAATAGCTCGTTTCCGTGGTCCAGCTGGAACTGACGTGGTAGAAAGAATTAGCGGCCCGGCATGTTTGCACGAACCGAATCCACTTCTTTCGATATCTGGATCAGATGGAAATGTGTGCAAAGAATATCCGTCTCCTGCAGAGCTGCTGCACTCGCCTACAGCACAATATCTGCCACTCCCTCGTGACTTTTTAGGCGGTGGGGGGATCGCAACTCGTGTTGATTTCACTTGGCGTTGGCTGTTGTGTAGGTCGCGGCTGACGGCCAGTCCATCAAGTGACGTCACGGTTTTCGGTCTTCCACGCGGGGTTTGACAGGTGTGAAAAAGTCGTTTTTTATCTTTTGGGAATTCTTCGGCGATTTAAAAAAAAAAGAGAATGCCCTTCTGTAGTTATATGACATGTTGACCTGTTTTTAACAAATTATCGAAAATCTCTAAAGTAGACCTTTAAATTTGGCTTCTCAAAAATTATTTTAATTGATTTCAATTTTATTGCAGATTTGAATTCATTTTAAAACATGTTTAGTCGTTTTGTTTTGTTTTCATTGTTCAGTACAAGCCAAGGATTAACATCTGACTGTGAACAGTTTCAGTCAGTGTGATGCACATGTGTGGGGGTGTGTGACTATGTAGTGGTGCGTGTGAGTCACTGTGGGTGATGTTGATTTTTCTTTCCAGAGGCTGTCAGTGGAAGTGAGCTGGAGAACAGAAACATTGACGAGGCAGTGGACAGAGCCTACAGACATGGTAGGCAGTGGACAGAGCCTACAGACATGGTAGGCAGTGGATAGGGCCCACAGACATGGTAGGCAGTGGAAAAGGCCCTACAGACATTTGGGAGGTTTGTGGACAGTGCCTACAGACATGGTAGGCAGTGGACAGGGCCTACAGACATGGTAGGCAGTGGACAGGGCCTACAGACATGGTAGGCAGTGGAACCGAACCTACAGACATGGTAGGCAGTGGACAGAGCCTACAGACATGGTAGGGACAGAGCCTACAGACATGGTAGGCAGTGGACAGAGCCTACAGACATGGTAGGCAGTGGACAGGGCCTAAGACATGGTAGGGAGTGGATAGGGCCTACAGACATGGTAGGCAGTGGACAGGGCCTACAGACATGGTAGGCCCGTGGACAGAGCCTACAGACATAGTAGGGACAGGGCCTACAGACATGGTAGACAGTGGACAGGGCCTACAGACATGGTAGACAGTGGACAGAGCCTACAGACATGGTAGGCAGTGGATAGGGCCTACAGACAAGGTAGGGACAGGGTCTACAGACATGGTAGGCAGTGGACAGGGCCTACAGACATGGCAGACAGTGGACAGAGCCTACAGACATGGTAGAGACAGGGCCTACAGACATGGTAAAGGGAGTGGACAGAGCCTACAGACACGGTAGGCAGTGGACAGAGCCTACAGACATGGTAGGCAGTGGACAGGGCCTACAAAACATGGCAGACAGTGGACAGAGCCTACAGACATGGTAGAGACAGGGCCTACAGACATGGTAGGCAGTGGACAGAGCCTACAGACACGGTAGGCAGTGGACAGAGCCTACAGACACGGTAGGCAGTGGACAGAGCCTACAGACACGGTAGGCAGTGGACAGAGCCTACAGACATGGTAGGCAGTGGACAGAGCCTACAGACATGGTAGGCAGTGGGCAGAGCCTACAGACATAGTAGGCAGTGGACAGAGCCTACAGACATGGTAGGCAGTGACAGGGCCTACAGACATGGTAGGGACAGGGCCTACAGACATGGTAGGTAGTGGACAGAGCCTACAGACATGGTAGGCAGTGGATAGGGCCTACAGACATGGTAGGGGGCAGGGCCTACAGACATGGTAGGTAGTGGATTAGGGCCTACAGACATGGTAGGGACAGGGCCTACAGACATGGTAGGGACAGGGCCTACAGACATGGTAGGTAGTGGATAGGGCCTACAGACATGGTAGGCAGTGGACAGTGCTACAGACATGGTAGGGACAGGGCCTACAGACATGGTAGGCAGTGGACAGAGCCTACAGACATGGTAGGCAGTGGATAGGGCCTACAGACATGGTAGGGACAGGGCCTACAGACATGGTAGGTAGTGGATAGGGCCTACAGACATGGTAGGTAGTGGACCGAGCCTACAGACATGGTAGGTAGTGGACAGTGCCCTACAGACATGGTAGGCAGTGGACAGAGCCTACAGACATGGTAGGCAGTGGATAGGGCCTACAGACATGGTAGGCAGTGGACAGAGCCTACAGACATGGTAGGCAGTGGACAGAGCCTACAGACACGGTAGGCAGTGGACAGAGCCTACAGACATGGTAGGGACAGAGCCTACAGACATGGTAGGCAGTGGACAGAGCCTACAGACACGGTAGGCAGTGGACAGAGCCTACAGACATGGTAGGGACAGAGCCTACAGACATGGTAGGCAGTGGACAGAGCCTACAGACATGGTAGGCAGTGGACAGAGCCTACAGACATGGTAGGGACAGAGCCTACAGACATGGTAGGGACAGAGCCACAGACATGGTAGGTAGTGGACAGAGCCTACAGACATGGTAGGGACAGAGCCTACGGACATGGTAGGAGTGGACAGAGCCTACAGACATGGTAGGCAGTGGACCGAGCCTACAGACATGGAAGGCAGTGGACAGGGCCTACAGACATGGTAGGCAGTGGACAGGCCCTACAGACATGGTAGGTAGTGGACAGAGCCTACAGACATGGTAGGGGGATGGACAGAGCCTACAGACTGGTAGGGAGTGGACAGAGCCTACAGACATGGTAGGTAGTGGACAGGGCCTACAGACATGGTAGATAGTGGACAGTGCCTACAGACATGGTAGGGGAAAGAGCTACAGACATGGTAGGCAGTGGACAGAGCCTACAGACATGGTAGGCAGTGGACAGAGCCTACAGACATGGTAGGCAGTTGACAGAGCCTACAACATGGTAGGCATTTGACAGAGCCTACAGACATGGTAGGGACAGAGCCTACAGACAGGGTAGGTAGTGGACTAAGCAATAAGCTTCGTGACTAAGCAATTATTGTCATCAGTAGGGGGCTTAGTAGGTGGCGTCCTGTGTATGTTGGATCAGAACAGGTGCCACTGAACACCACAGGTTCAAATAACATTCAAAAACAGTTTGTCAGGAGTGGCGTGCAGAGAATGTAAATATGCGGGTTCACGCCCACCAATGTGATTCTGCCCAAAAACCCCATTTTCACATACAAATCACGTCCATTCACTATCAGTTTTGGCCAAATTTAACACCTGTTTTAAAACAAAATTAACACGCCAAAACAGAAAATTTATTGACGTAATTGCCAATTTAAAACGGGGGGTTTCCGTGCAGAATAAATGGGCGATCGTGAACCCGCATATTTACATTCTCTCCGGGAGAAATTTAAAATCTAATGGCGTACAGCAAACTCTTCTACTTCCAGCACCATTAATAAATCAGAACAAACAACTGGTTTCCATCTTGGTTAGTTATTTTTAATCTAATGAATTTATAGGCCCATTAATTAATTCTTTAAATTCAGTTTTTTCCAACTGAGATTAATCGATAATCGCAAAACCCCGCCCCTAGTTGATGGCAAAACCTTTAGAACTGTAGACGGATAGCCATCAAACAAATTAGTATCTGTTTTTAACTGTTGTAAATGGACATACAACATTGGGTTCACAAGAAAATCAGAAGGTTTATTACCTTCAAATTGATAAACATCTTCTCTTGTACTAATGTATAAACTCTACCATCGCCATGAAAGC
The DNA here is from genome assembly GCA_018398815.1 of Conus ventricosus. Lineage (NCBI taxonomy): Eukaryota > Metazoa > Mollusca > Gastropoda > Neogastropoda > Conidae > Conus > Conus ventricosus. The sequence continues at coordinate 62,109 of JAFLJL010015161.1, read as the reverse complement.
CTAAGATTTTAGCTAGGCCTTTAGGGAAAGTGTACTCCCTTCTTTCTTCTAGTGGAAAATTTACAGTAATTCTGAGGTTTGCCTCGTTAATTTTTAAAAATATGCCAAATTTGTCAAGTACTTCTTTTAAAGAACAAAAGTTGTAGTAAACCATCAGGTATTTGCACATGAGTTACTTGGCCGCCCCCTCGTTACTAATATTAATCAATTATTTTGAGCTTTTTCAGATATGTTAACCCACTTAACTTTAAAACCAATTTCTTTAAGGTCAATCCTTACAACTCCCGCGCCAATTGGCAATTGGGTACGTTAAGAACACACGCTCGTTTTGCTTGGTTATATAGATGTACATCTTTTTTTTTAACTATTTAAAAAAACTATTTAAAAATAAATGGAACCTTTTAAATATAACGAAAGTGCTACTTACAATGTAGGAGCGTTTATAATCCTAAATATTTAGACTTCAGCAATCTAACCATTGCAGAAGATGGATCATATGGCTTTCAAGTTAGGCTTGCAAATCCACTAACTAGATATTTAAATCCACCAATAAAGAGTGACAGAGTGCCATCAGCATGGTCATCCACCCTATGACGTTTTACCAGAATCAGTTAAATTTTGTGTTTACTGCGAACTACTGGCTGTGGGGTTTCATATGCAAACCATTTAAACCACCTTAATCTCTTGGTAAGGTCAGTATATAACTTTCATGTTTATTACAGTACAGACGATACTAACTGAACTGCAAGGCCCCTCCCTAAGACAACGTTTTTAATCCATTTAACAGCCCAATGGACAATAATGCATATGAAAGAATCTGCAACGAATTTAACATTAAAAA
>JAFLJL010015161.1:32500-60268 GCA_018398815.1 Conus ventricosus | reverse complement strand
GGGGAAAATGTCATGACGTAGAACACTGTTACTGAAATGCACAAGTAGACACTGTTACTGAAATGCACAAGTAGACACTGTTACTGAAATGCACAAGTAGACACTGTTACTGAAATACAAAAGTAGACACTGTTACTGAAATGCACAAGTAGACACTGTACTGAAAACACAAGTAACCACTTTTACGGGAAATGCACAAGTAGCCCACTGTTACTGAAATGCACAAGTAGACACTGTTACTGAAATGCACAAGTAGACACTGTTACGAAATGCACAAGTAGCACTGTTACTGAAATGCACAGTAACACTGTTACTGAAATACACAAGTAGACACGTTACTAGAAATGCAAAAGTAGACACGTTACGAAAGCACAAGTAGACACTGTACTGAAATGCACAAGTAGACACTGTTACTGAAATGCACAAGTAGACACTGTTACTGAAATGCACAAGTAGACACTGTTACTGAAATACACAATTTAACACTGTTACTGAAATGCACAAGTAGACATGTTACTGAAATGCACAAGTAACACTGTTACTGAAATGCACAAGTAGACACTGTTACTGAAATGCCAAGTAGACACTGTTACTGAAATGCACAAGAAACACTGTTACTGAAATGCACAAGAAGACACTGTTACTGAAATACACAAGTAGACATGTTACTGAAATGCACAATAGACCTGTTACTGAAATACACAAGTAGACACTTGTTACTGAAATGCACAAGTAACACTGTTACTGAAATACACAAGTAGACACTGTTACTGAAATGCACAAGTAGACACTTGTTACTGAAAAAAACAAGTAGACACTTTTAAACTGAAATGCACAAGAAGCCCACTGTTACGGGAAATACACAAGTAACACTGTTACTGAAAATGCACAAGTAGACACGTTACTGAAATGCCAAGTAGCCCACTGTTACTGAAATGCACAAGTAGCCCACTGTTACTGAAATGCACAGTAGACACTGTTACTGAAATGCACAAGTAGACACTGTTACTGAAATGCACAAGTAGACACTTTTACTGAAATGCACAAGTAAACACTGTTACTGAAATACACAAGTAGACACTGTTACTGAAATGCACAAGTAGACACGTTAATGAAATGCACAAGTAGACACTGTACGGGAAATGCACAAGTAGACACTGTTACTGAAATGCAAAGTAGACACTGTTACTGAAAATGCACAAGTAGACCCCTGTTACTGAAATGCACAAGTAGACACGTTACGAAATGCACAAGTAGACACTGTTACTGCAATGCACAAGTAGACCTGTTACTGAAATGCCAAGTAACACTGTTACAGAATACACAATTAGACACTGTTACTGAAATGCACAAGTAGACACGTTACTGAAATGCACAAGTAGACACTGTTACTGAAAAAACACAAGTAGACACTGTTACTGAAATGCACAAGTAGACACTGTTAACTGAAATGCACAAGTAACACTGTTACTGAAATCACAAGTAGACACTGTTACTGAAATGCACAAGTAGAACACTGTTACTGAAATGCAAAAGGGAGACACTGTTACTGAAATGCACAAGTAGACACTGTTACTGAAATGCCAAGTAAAACACTGTTACTGAAATGCACAAGTGACACTGTTCTGAAATGCACAAGTAGACACTGTTACTGAAATGCACAAGTAGACACTGTTACTGAAATGCACAAGTAGAACACTGTTTACTAAAATGCACAAGTAGACACTGTTTACTGAAATGCACAAGTAGACACTTTTACTGAAATGCCACAAGTAGACATGTTACGAAATGCACAAGTAGACACTGTTACTGAAATGCACAAGTAGACACTGTTACTGAAATGCACAAGTAGACACTGTTACGAAATGCACAAGTAGACACGTTACTAAAAATACACAAGTAGACACTGTTACTGAAATGCCCAAGTAGACACTGTTACTGAAATGCACAATAACACTGTTACTGAAATACACAAGTAAGACACTGTTACTGAAATGCACAAGTAGACACTGTTACTGAAATGCACAAGTAGACACTGTTACTGAAATGCACAAGTAGACACTGTTACGAAATGCACAAGTAGACACGTTACTGAAATGCAAAAGTAGACACTGTTACTGAAATGCACAAGTAGACACTGTTACTGAAATGCACAAGTAGACACTGTTACTGAAATGCACAAGTAGACACTGTTACTAAAATGCACAAGTAGACACTTTTTACTGAAATTGCCCCAAGTAGACACTTACGAAATGCACAAGTAGACACTGTTTACTGAAATGCACAAGTAGACACTTTTTACTAAAAATGCACAAGTAGACACTGTTACTGAAATGCACAAGAAGACACTGTTACGAAATGCACAAGTAGACACTGTTACTGAAATGCACAAGTAGACACTTTTAAACTGAAATGCACAAGTAGACACTGTTTACTGAAATCACAAGTAGACACTTACTGAAATGCACAAGTAGACACTGTTTACTGAAATGCACAAGTAGACACTTACTGAAATGCACAAGTAGACACTGTTACTGAAATGCAACAAGTAGACACGTTACTGAAATGCACAAGTAGACACTGTTACTGAAATGCACAAGTAGACACTTACTGAAATGCACAAGTAGACACTGTTACTGAAATGCACAAGTAGACACTTACTGAAATGCACAAGTAGAAAACTGTTACTGAAATGCACAAGTAGACACTGTTACGAAATGCACAATAGACACGTTTACTGAAATGCACAAGTAGACACTGTTTACTGAAATGCAAAAGTAAAAACTGTTTCCCTGAAAATGCACAAGTAGACACTGTTTACTGAAATGCACAAGTAGACACTGTTTTACTGAAATGCAAAAGTAAAACACTGTTAACTGAAATGCACAAGTAGACACTGTTTACTAAAATGCACAAAGTAACACTTTTTAAACTAAAATGCACAAGTAGACACGGTTTACTGAAATGCACAAGTAGACACTGTTTACTGAAATGCACAAGTAACATGTTACTGAAATGCACAAGTAGACACTTTTAAACTGAAATGCACAAGTAGACACTTTTACTGAAATGCACCAAGTAGAACACGTACTGAAATGCACAATTTAGACACTGTTACAAAAAAGCACAAGTAAAACACTGTTACTGAAATGCACAAGTAACACTGTTACTGAAATGCACAAGTAGACACTGTTACTGAAATGCAAAAGGGTAGACACTGTTACTGAAATGCACAAGTAACACTGTTACTGAAATGCACAAGTAGACATTTACTGAAATGCACAAGTAGACACTGTTACTGAAATGCACAAGTAGACACTGTTACGAAATGCACAAGTAGACACTTACTAAAATGCACAAGTAGACACTGTTACTGAAATGCACAAGTAAACACTGTTACTGAAATGCACAAGTAGAACACTGTTACTGAAATGCACTCACAGACATGGATGGGGTAGACGTGCATGGTTGCATTGTTCATAGGGGTACAGTCACACAAACAGACATAACCATAAAACACATATGCATGTATACCATTGTATGTACATACACATGCATAAACATGCACATGTACAGACATACACATGCACTCACAGATACAACAGACACACGCACACACAGATACACACACACAGACACACACAACACACACACACACACACACACACACACACACACACACACACCCCACAAAACACACACCACAAACACATACATACATTCACCCCTCACACACAACCACACACACACACACACACACACACACACCACACACACACACACACACACAACACACACTTATACACAAACACACATACATACACAGATACTCACACACACTTCCAATATCCTTATTCCCTAATGTTCTTTATAGTATAACATCCACATGTATATTATTGTCACCACGAACTGACACAGGTCCCCTCAGTGACAATTGTGGAGTGGTGACCCTCCAGTGCCAGGTGGCAGTGACCGTGAAGTGCGTGAATCCTGCCGGGAATTTTGCTTACCTGTTAACTCTTGGAGGGGGGAGGGAGGAGAGTGTCAAGCTCGTCGGAATAGGAGGTTTACGTGTGTAAACTAACGCTCGGAAACTGGAGTTCTTCGATGTGTATGGGGAATCCGTGAATGTGAGTGCTGTCTTGTGAGTTTCCGAGGTGAACTCGGAGTGTCGTGGTGTGTCTGCAAGGTAGTACGAACTGAGGCGTTATCCACGAAGGTTGGGTTGGCCTCGTGCTCAGGTTGTTCCTGCCGTTGGGGCAGGGGTTGGTGGTATGCCCTCGACCGACTTTTGAAGGTTGGCAAACCCGGTTGAAGACTGTCGATGTTCGGTGTTCAGCGACGGGTTCTGCACGTACCAGGGCGTTGGCTGTCTGGGAGTGTCCCGGCGACTGAGGGTGTCGTCCATGTGTCGTCCACGTCTTGACGTCGGTGGTTTGGTGTTCAGCGACTGGGTTCTGCACGTACCAGGGCGTTGGCTGTCTGGCAGTGTCCCGGGCGACTGAGGGTGTCGTCCATTGTGGTCGTTTGGTTGTTGTCTAAGGTAGCGGGTAAGTAGCGGAAAGTCTGGAGGGCTGTGTAGTTGGGTTTTTTGTAGATATCATGGTTTCATTTAACTTTGTGTTTCAGTTCCCGGAACGGGAGGATTTCCTTTAATTTGATTTTTATTCGCAAAGATTCTTTTTAAAGTGAATTTGGCTAAGAGGAGATTTAAAAAGTGCGGAAGTTTGAAGAGAAGAAAAGATTGACTTGAACTTAAGGTCGAGAAAAAACCGTACATATGGGGAAAGAAGTAATGTGCATTCCGGGTTTTACTCTGATAGATAGGTGGATGTGTTACAGCGGTATTGATGTGCTAAGACAATATGTTGTACGGGGTAGTGGTCGCTGGTGTACAGAAATACTGGTTTCAAGTTTGATAAAGATTGGTTTTTTTCTGAGTGTACGTTGGTAAAACGGGGGACGGGGAAATTTTAATATTTGAGGACTGTCACGCGGTGCAGGGCCCGGTACGGAGGGCAGACTGCTTGTGATGTGTCTGGGGGTGTGTGAGGTTTATCGAGAGGTGACGGGTGGTAGTACCCCCGGGTAGGACACGTCTGTAGAAGTTCACTTTGGTGTTCACGCTTGGAACTAAACTGGGGTTTGGATGGGCGGAAAGGAAAGTAGGGATCATTATATTAAAAGAGTTGTTCTTTTGTTCAATTAAATTTTTAAAGATTGCGGGTGAATTCATGATTGTGTTGTTACTTGGGATAGGTTATACGATTGGAAAATAAGAGAAAAAATAGCAGATGATAAGAATAAAAGGGTGTTTAAGATATTTGGGAATTTTGCCTCAGAAGCTTACATTGATGTATAATGTAGTATGTGGTTGTTTTAGTCGACGGGGTGCGTCAGTATTCAAAGATTTTTTTCCGCAGCATGGTGGGGTCGGTAGACAATGATAGCAGCGCTCGGAAATCCTTGTCGAGTTTATGTAATTTGGGGATTGTCATAGTGCTTGATAATATTTGATGACATTTGTAGAATTGTAATTGTGCCCAAAGGAAATTAGGATACCCGGGTTCAATTCTAAAATTTGGTTTTTCTTGAAATGTGTTTGAGTCTATTAAGCATGTTACGAGTAATCGATCCTGAATTGTGACCGGTACTGTCGTCACTAAAAGGTCGGATTGTTCGTTTGTTTCGTTGCAGTGAATATGATTTATAATCTTTTTGAATCATTGTCTTGGAGACCTCGATGGGAAATGAAATCGTGGGCATGTAATTCAGTAGTGTAATCACTTTTATGAAGGAAAGGTTATAATTGTTGTGGCTGTTGATGGAAGTGGAAAGTCAATGAAAATTGTTTACATGTGTAATGGAACATTTCTGGGTGAGAGAATTTTGATGCAAGGGGGCTGGTTGTATAAGTCATGATTTAAAATTCCAATTAGCTGTCGCACTTTGGGTGTGCATGTAAAAAACTGAGAATCATTTACTTTAGTGAAGCAACAAATAAGTATAACTGAATTTTTCTGTGGTATAAGACATTTCCTTTGCACAGGGTTCCGGCGAGTTTGTATACCTCCCCTACACGGCAAATCCGTGAGGGGCGGCCTCTCAGGTGGTGGGAGTTGGCACCGCCATCCCCACTGTCATCCCTGCCCCCCTTCTCTGCCGGAGTGGGGACGCACCCGGGGCCGGCAGGATGCGTTCCGGTCGGGACTCATCCCTCTTCCACAGCCGAGGGGTGTGGCAACTGTCTCTTCAACTGTCTCGTCAGGGTGGCAAGCGTCTTGAGGGCCCACCGCAGTATTACATCAGCGGTGACTCGCGGGTTTTGGTTGTGCCGGAGGGAGGGAACCGCGTCCTTCGACGTGTCACAACGTTCCTCCCTATTTAAAGTATCAAGCGCTTCAGTGAAGGTTTTTTGTTTTGGCGGTGCATTAGTGAAGAGCGCCGTCAAGCAGACCGACGGTTTCATAACCAAATCGGAAACGCTGTGTTACCGTTTGTTGTTTTTTTTTTGGTGTTTGGGTTTTTTTTTTTTTTGAAGAAGTTTTGTTTTTGCCTGTGTCAAGTACCCGCCAGGGACTTCGGATGAAGTATTGAAAGTACAACAGGGGTGCGGGTTACTGAACAATTGGTGTTGAACATTTGGGGTTAAAATTTTTGTGTCCGGGTGGTTTGACACCGGCATAAAAAATTTGCAGAAAGAATACATTTTGGAAAAGAGACATCGCGTGGGCATCTCAGGTTTATGAGGTATCAACCTTGTTTGGTATTTCAGCCCGGGGTTACCAGGGGATGTGATGAGTCACCCTTGTTCCTTCGGGTATTAGCCTTTGGTGGGCTGAGGTGTGTATTTTTGCCTCCTGAGGGAAGGGTTGTTTATGTAAACGTGCAGCACATGCGTGCACGGGTATGCATAAGGGGCCATGTGTTGAGGTCGAGTATTGGATAGTATTGTTGGATTCTTTGGGGTTTGTTTGTTTTTTTGTGTGTGTGTATGTGTGGGAAAAAATGCCTATGTGTCGGGTATAAAAAAGGTATTTGGGGTTTCATCTGCCATTCTGTGGGTGAAGTGCGTGTGTGAATGCAAAAAAGCCTTCTGTTTGTGCACTGTATTTTCTTTTGTTTTGTGTTTGTTGTGTGGCGTTCATACTTAGTAAAAGGGGGAAAGGGGGTGGTTATAACGGGGAATAAATTTAAAACATATATCCCTGTCTACTGTCTTTTACAGTGACAATTATACTGTCCCACATCCCTAAGCAACAAAGTCAAAATGCAAAACAAAACTGTATATGGGAGGGAAGGGCAGGGGTAAGGGAAAGCAGGTAAACCTTGTGGAGAAGACCTGGCAGATTGCTGCTCTACACTTAAACCAGTATTCTGTTTAGGTTACAAGGTGCAGACCTCACGTGGTCTAATGATCTTTTTTCCCCCAGAGAACTAGAGTACTGTTCTAAGGACTGAGGCAAACCGTCAGCCCCGTGACCCAAAAAACCCTTCACCCCCCTTTGAGAAATGGTCCCACATGCCATGGCACAACCGAAAGGCATCGACGCCATATGTGTCAGCACCCTCTAATGCCCCTTCCATGCTCAGATGTGGGCCGCACCATTACACTGTTTAGCTATACGCCGGCCCACCAGTGAAGACACGTATTTACTGTCACCATCAGACTGGTGGTCAGCACTGGTTCCCTGCAAGGTGGCACAGCAAACAACCGCCAAGCGGGAGGTGGCAGCCTCCTTTCAGGGACACGAGTGAGAGGTCGGTGTCAGGCGGCGCAGTGAACCTTCCAGCGATGGGGTATGGTGGGTTTTAGCCTGTGTCCCCAGGGGACAGCTCCTAGAGGTGTGGGGCGGTCAGCGATAGAGTGCTGCCTGACTGTGATTAAACCCTGGCCTGAGATGCCATGCTTTTGAGGACAGCTCCTGGAGGTGGGGCAGTCAGCGATAGAGTGCTGCCCGACTGTGATTACCATGGCCTGAGATGCCATGCGTTGAGGGCAAGCCGTGGGGGCACCCTTTTTTGGGTTGGGCTAAAAAGGGCCCCTCTGCCCAGTCGCCTGAATCATAGAGGGGACTGGGCAGCACCCACAACTTCGTCCGCCCCTATTGAGGGGGCCTCACACCACGGACCACGGCACTTCGCATGAAGAAGGCTCCCTGCCCCTGAAACAGTTTTGGGCCCCAAAAGCGTGTTGGCCCTAAAGACAGTGTTGAAGACGGGTTTTGAAGACAGTGTTGAAGACGGGTTTTGGGTCCTAAACAGGTTGAAGACAATGTTGGCCCTGAAACAGTGGCCCCTGAAGACAGTGATACCCGAAGACAGTTGGCCCTGAAGACAGGTTGGCCCCGAAGAAGTGTTGGCCCTAAAGACAGTGTTAAGACAGGGGCCCTGAGACAGTGTTGCCCTGAAACAGTTTAAGACAGTGTTGAAGACAGTGGGGCCCCCTGAAGACAGTGTTAAGCAGGTTTTTGGCCCTGAAGACAGGTTTAAGACGGGTTGCCCTGAAGACGTGTTGAAGAAGTGTTGGCCCCTAAAGACATGGAGAAGACATGTTGGCCCCTGAAACAGTTTTAAAAATGTGTTGGCCCTGAAACAGTTTGAAGACGGTTAAAGACGGGTTTTGGCCCTGAAGACAGTGTTGGCCCTGAAGACGTTTTGAAGACAGTGTTGAAGACGTTTGGCCCCGAAGAAGTGTTGGCCCTGAAGAAGTGTTAAAGACAGTGTTAAGACAGTTTTGGCCCCAAAGACAGTGTTGGCCCCGAGACGGTTAAAGACAGTGTTGAAGACAGTTTGAAGACAGTGTTGAAGACAGTGTTGAAGCAGTGTTGGCCCTAAAAGACGTTGAAGACTTTTTTGGCCCGAAGACAGTGTTAAGACAGTGTTGGCCCTAAAGACTTTTTGGCCCTGAAGACAGTGTTGGCCCTGAAGACAGTTTGCCCTGAAACAGTTTTGAAACAGTTTTGGCCCGAAGACAGTGTTGGCCCTGAAGACATTTTGAAACCAGTTTTGGGCCCCGAAGACTTGTTGGCCCGAAGACAGTGTTGAAGACGTTTTGGCCCAAAACAGCCTTTGGGAGGGGAAAAGGGGAAAAGAAAACCGAGCTCACTGTTGGCCAAACCAACACCTGAACTAAACCCAATTTACCCGAAAAAAGGCTAAAGGAGCGACAGAAAACACCTCATCAGAAACCAGACCGAGAGAAGACAGACACAGCCTGCACCAAAAACCAGCCCTAAGAGCGACGACAACGTCTGCATCCAGAACCAGAGCTGAGAGAGCGACAAACAACAGTCGCATCCAAAACCAGACCTGAGAGAATGACAACAACAGTCTGCACCCAGAACCGAGCTGAGAGAGGGACAGAAAACAGCCTGCATCCAGAAAAAACCCTGGAGATTTACAGACAACACCTGCATCCGGACCAGATCCAACACCACTCCCAACAACAATTTCCAAACATGTAGATTTGGGTCTGCAATCAATTTTTGACTTTTGATGAAAACTGACAAAAATGTACGATCACGTATATTATGGGAAATGCGAGCGAGTCAAATTCTATACATAATTACTTTTTTTTAAAAATAGTGGTAGGTTGGGGGAATTTTTGATCTTCGCCGTGAGGTGGCCCCCCCTGGCAAAAATGGTGATAAAATTTACGGATTGTCAGTCCTCATAAGGGTCAGAGATTGAAAAAAGAGAAAAGTAAGAGAGGGACAGAGAGAGAGAGAGGAGAAAGAGAGTGTGTGTGTATGTTGTTGTGTGTGTGTGTGTGTTCGTGTGCTGTGTGTGGTGTGTGGTGTGTTGTGTGTGGTGTGTGTGGTGTGTGTGTGCATGCTGTGCATGGGCGTGCTGTTGGGGGTGAGTGTTTTTTTGGGCATGTGTTGAATTGTTGGGCTTTTATGGCCCCCATAGGAAAAACCAAATTGTTTTAGCTTTGATGGCCACAAGGACCATTTGTTCATGTACACTGAGTCATGTTTTGGGTTTTGATGGCCACACAGGAACCCTTGTTTTCATTACAGGTACCATTGGTTCATGTACACTGAGTCATGCTGTTGAGGATTTATGGCCAACAGGACCCTTTGTTCATGTACAGGTACCATTGTGTTCATGCACAAAGAGTCATGTTTTTGAGGTTTTGATGGCCACACAGGTACCTTGTGTTCATGTACGCGAGTCAAGTTGTTTAGGCTTTTAGGCCACACAGGACCATTGTGGTCCATGACAGGGGACCCTTGTGTTCATGACAGGACCCTTTTGTTTCATGTACACTGATCAGCGTTGATATTTTATGGCCACAAGGTACATTTGTTCAGTACGCTGGCAGTTGTTGAGGCTTGAGGCACACAAAACCATTTTTTTCCCGACAGGACCATTTTGGTTCATTATAGTACCATTGGTTTAGTACGGTACCCCTTTTGTTCTGTACAGGGACATTGTGTTCATTATGGACCCTTTTTTTTTTTTACACGAGTCATGTTGTTTTAGGGTTTGAGGCCACACAGGAACCAGTGTTATGTACACGATCATGCTTTGAGGGTTTTATGGCCCCAAAAGGTCCATTGTGTTTATGTATGGTACCAATTTTTGTTCATGTAAGGGACCCTTGGTTTTATGACCTGAGTCATGTTTTTAGGCTTTGATGGCCACAAGGTACCATTGTGTTCAGACAGGACCATTGTGTTTAGACACGAGTCATGTTTTTGAGGGTTTGATGGCCCATAGGTACCCTTGTGTTCATGTACAGGTACCATTGGTTTATGTACACGAGTCTGCTGTTGAGGGTTTGATGGCCACATAGGTACCATTGTGTTTTATGTACAGGTACCATTTTGGTTCAGTACAGGTACCATTGGTTCATGTACATGGTCATGGTTGAGGGTTTGATGGGGCCCATAGGTACCATTTGTTCATGACAGGGACCATTGTGTTCATGTACATGAGTCTGCTGTTGAGGCTTGATGGCCACACAGGGGGGGACCATGTGTTCATGTACAGGTACCATTGTTTCATGTAACTGAGTCATGTTGTTGAGGGTTTTTATGGCCACACAGGTACCATTTTGTTCATTACAGGTACCATTGTGTTTATGTACACCCATCATGTTGTTGAGGCTTTGATGGCCCATAGGGACCCTTTTGTCATTACACCCCAGTCATGTTGTTTAGGCTTTGATGGCCAACAGGACCATTGTGTTTTTCAGGACCATTTTGTTCATGACACCGAGAATGTTGTTTAGGCTTTTTATGGCCACATGGGCCATTTTGGTTTAGTACAGGTACCATTTGTTCATGACCTGAGTCAGTTGTTGAGGCTTTGAGGCCACATAGGGTACCATTGTGTTCATGTACAGGTCCCTTGTGTCAGTACACTGAGCCATGTTTTTGAGGCTTTGATGGGCCCCATAGGTACCATTTTGTTTATGTACCTAGCATGCTGCCACCCTTCTCCCCCGCAGGTCCCTCTTTCAGCTTTACCATCCTGGGTATTATTTTGTTTGTCACACCAGATAGGATGTTGTCATCCACATAGTTATGTGGTCAGTACCAGATAGTAGACATTGTTGTGTGTGTCAGCCCAATATTTTTGTGTGTCAGTACCACAAGTTTTGTGTGCAGTACCCGATATCAGACGTTGTTATGTGCAGTACCAATAGTTGTTTTGGTCAGTGTAAATTTGTTTTCGTGGTCAGTACCGATTTTTAGTGCAGTACCAATAGTTTTTATGTTCACACCAGAATTGTTTTTGTGTCAGCACCAATAGTTTTAGATAGTTTTTTTTGTCAGCACCGTAGTTGTTAGGCCACCAGATCCTCTATTTGGGGTCCCTTGGGTTGTAGGATCCAGATTATGTACAATCTTACAAAATGGGATACTCAATTCCCCCGGGTTTTTGGTCTTTCCCAAAAGATTCCCTTCCTGTTGAGTGGGACCTTGTCGCCATTTGTTGAGTGGTACCCGTTTGGCCGGGTTTATGGTACCGGTTTCCCTGTGTTGAGTGGTACCTGTGTCGGCCAGTTTGTTGAGTGGAACCCCGGTTTTCAGTGTGTTTTTAGTGGGGCCGTGTCGGGGCCCGTTTGTGAGTGGGACCTGTGCGGAGGTGTTGAGGGTACCCGTGTCGGCCCGTTTGTTGAGTGGTACCTGTGTTGGCATGTGTTGAGTGGACCCGTGTTGTCCAGGTTTGAGGGTACCGGTCGGCCAGTGTGTTATGGGACCGTTCGGCCAGTGGTTGAGTGGACCTTGTCGGCCATGGTTGATGGGACCTGTTCGGGGGAGGTGTTGAGTGGGACCTGGTCGGCCAGTGGGTTTAGTGGTACCGTGCGGCCAGTGTTTGAATGGTACCTGTTTTTGGCCAGTGTGTTGAGTGGTACCTGTGTCATCCAGTGTGTTGAGTGGTACCTGTGTTTGCAGTGTGTTGAGTGGTACCTGTGTTGGCCAGTGTGTTGAGTGGTACCTGTGTTTGCCAGTGTGTTGAGTGGTACCTGTGTCGGCCAGTGTGTTGAGTGGTACCTGTGTTGGTCAGTGTGTTGAGTGGTACCTGTGTTTGCCAGTGTGTTGAGTGGTACCTGTGTTTGCCAGTGTGTTGAGTGGTACCTGTGTTTGCCAGTGTGTTGAGTGGTACCTGTGTTTGCCAGTGTGTTGAGTGGTACCTGTGTTGGCCAGTGTGTGAGTGGTACCTGTGTTTGCCAGTGTGTTGAGTGGTACCTGTGTTGGTCATGTGTTGAGTGGTACCTGTGTTGGTCAGTGTGTTGAGTGGTACCTGTGTCGGCCAGTGTGTTGAGAGGTACCTGTGTTGGCCAGTGTGTTGAGTGGTACCTGTGTCGGCCAGTGTGTTGAGTGGTACTGTGTCGGCCAGTGTGTTGAGTGGTACCTGTGTTGGCCAGTGTGTTGAGTGGTACCTGTGTTTGCCAGTGTGTTGAGTGGTACCTGTGTTTGCCAGTTTCTGTTCCGAGACCTCCTGGTGGACTGGGAGGTGAAGGTGACTCCTGTCACCGTGTCGCTGTCTTACCAGCCAGGGCAGGGTGTGGAGGGCCAGGACGGCCAGTCTGGCAGTTTGATCCTGGCTGACGCCAGTGTACCCTCAGCAGGGTGAGAAATGGAAGAGTGCCATTGCTGAATGTGTCAGGTGTGACACTCACAGGAGAACATGACGCTGCTCATTCATGCATGCACATGCACACACACTCATGCACATACTTGTGCATGCACACACATACACACACATCACACACCACACACACACACACACACACACACACACCACACACACACACACTTCTATGTTTACCATCTCCTTTCCTCATATTTCAGCCCTGATGTGGCCCTTTGTGGTCGGCTGGGCTATAAGCAACATTATCTTATCTTATCTTCCTCATATTTATAATCTTTTGCACAATATTCCTGATCATTTAAAACATAGAGCTGAGTATGACATTATCAAACAGGTGTTTTCGAATAAATGTTGTTGTTTTTTCTTAACTCTGAGTCTCATTCTTACATACTTATACTAACCGAGATCCAGTAAATGTACTAATGTAAAATGAAAACAGTTTTGGATTCATAATGACTCCCTGACCAATACACAGTGAAACCTAAATTTCATTACCCATAATGAGTTCCTGTCTAAAAGACTATGATACAGTGAAACCCCAATTCATTACCCATAATGAGTCCCAGTCTAAAAGACTGTGATACAATGAAACCTCAATTCACTACCCATAATGAGGTCCAGTCAAAAAAGACAATGATACAATGAAACCTCAATTCATTACCCATAATGAGTTCCTGTCTCAAAGACTATGATACAATGAAACCTCAATTCATTACCCATAATGAGTTCCTGTCTAAAAGACTATGATACAATGAAACCTCAATTCACTACCCATAATGAGTTCCAGTCTAAAAGACAATGAATACAGTGAAACTCAATTCATTACCCATAATGAGTTCCTGTCTAAAAGACTATGATACAATGAAACCTCAATTCACTACCATAATGAGTTCCAGTCTAAAAGACAATGATACAGTGAAACCTCAATTCATTACCCATAATGAGTTCCTGTCTGAAAGACTATGATACAATGAAACCTCAATTCACTACCCATAATGAGTTCAGTCTAAAAGACAATGATACAGTGAAACCTCAATTCATTACCCATAATGAGTTCCAGTCTAAAAGACAATGATACAGTGAAACCTCAATTCATTACCCATAATGAGTTCCTGTCTAAAAGACAATGATACAGTGAAACCTCAATTCATTACCCAAATGAGTTCCAGTCTAAAAGACAATGATACGGTGAAACCTCAATTCATTACCTATATGAGTTCCTGTCTAAAAGACTGATACAATGAAAACCTCATTACCCATAATGAGTTCCTGCCTAAAAGACAATGATACAATGAAACCTCATTACCCATAATGAGTTTCTGTCTAAAAGACAATGATACAATGAAACCTAAATTCATTCCCCATAATGAGTCCCTGTCTAAAAGACAATGATGCAATGAAACCTCAATTCATTACCCATAATGAGTTCCTGACTAAGCGGGGAGAAGAGTGTGCGTGAATGTTTTGTGTGCGCCCCGTGTGTGTGTGTGTGTGTGTGTGTGTGTGGTGTGTGTGTGTGTGGTGTGTGTGTGTGTTCATTGTATGTGTGTGTTCATGTAAGCATATGTGTGATTCATGGTGAGGAAAGGGTGTGTGTATGTATGTGGTGTGGTTGTGTGTGTGGTGTGTGTGTTGTGTGTGTGTGTGTGTGTGTGTGTTTTTGGTGTGTGGGGTTCATCATGTATTTGCATGGGAGGAGTGTGGAGTATATATGTGTGTGTAAGCGTACATGTGTGATCGCTTGTTTACATTTTGCATGAAACAGTGTGTGTGTTTGTGTGCGTATGTGGTGTGTGTGTGGTGTGTGTGGGGTGTGGTGTGTGGTTGTGTGTGTGTGTGTGTGTGTGTGCATACACATGCACAAGAGAGAGAGAGAGAGAGAGGGGGAGAGAAAGGTTCTTTTATGAAATATTTGAACTTGTGTTTGATAAAAGATCGCTGTTTAGGTAGACGTTGTGATGATGGTGAATGTTGTTACAGTAAAACATTGTGATGAGGGTGAATGTTGTTACAGTAAAACATTGTGATGATGGTGAATGGTCCATATTGTTACAGAAAAACAGCGTAACAGGAACCCAGTCTGACAAAGGTAAATTTTTTATTAATGTCACAGGTGCACATAAGTGTTTACTCTCTCTCTCTCTCCTCTCATCCTTCTCCCCTCTCTCTCCTCTCTCTCTCTCTCTCTCTCTCAAGCTTTTGAGTGAGGCTGTGTGTGCATACATAAATGTGAAGATATAAAACAAAAACACATTCACAAATGCGCACACACACACTCAAACTCACACACCCCACGCACACAAGTATACACCGCACTCACTCAAAGACACACACACACCACGCACACACACACACACACACACACACACACACACACACACACACACACACACACACACACACACACACACACAATAACATTCTCCTGGACTCAAACAAATCATGATACATGCACCTTTTGAACAAGCATTACCTTGCACAAATTATTCACACACACCACACACACACAAACACACCACACACACACACACACACACACACACACCACACACACACACACACACACACACACACATACACACACACACACACACACACGCACACACACACATGTATACACGGACACACACACACACACCACACACACACACACACACACACACACACACACACACACACACACACATACACACACACACAAACAGACACACGCATACATGCATACATGCACGCACGCACGCACGCACGCATGCACACCACACACACAGACAGACACACACACACACACAACACACACACACCACACACACACACAACACACACACACACACACACAGATACACACACACACACACACACACACACACCACACACACACACAACACCCACACACACACACACACACACACAACACAGTCACACAGCAGCAGCAGCAGCAATAACAACAGCAGCAGTAATAACTTAAAAGTTGATGACAATAATTACAGCAACAACAGCGAAAGCAATGACGCCACCCCTCATAAAGAGAGATGGGAACAGCATGAATGGAGATGGGAACAGCATGAATGGAGTGGGGTGTGAAGAGAGGTGGGAATAGCGTGAATGGAGTGGGGTTGTGAAGAGAGGTGGGAATAGCGGTGAATGGAGTGGGGTGTGAAGAGAGTGGGAATAGCGTGAATGGAGTGGGGTGTGAAGAGAGGTGGGAATAGCGTGAATGGAGTGGGGTGGAAGAGAGGTGGGAATAGCGTGAATGGAGTGGGGTGTGAAGAGAGGTGGAATAGCGTGAATGGAGTGGGGTGTGAAGAGAGGTGGGAATAGCGTGAATGGAGTGGGGTGTGGTGGAGGCGAGGGTGAGAAGGACAGAATCAAACATAACTGCAGTCACAACGTATGAAGAAACAGGGAGGGCAAAGACTATGTGATATCTACACAAGTACATAGTCTACTCCTTTCTCTTTCAGATGTCCACCCCTACTTTCAGAAAGTACTGGACCTTTGATAGCGCAAGAAAGCAAGAAAACCCAAGATGCACTGACAAAGATTTCAGCGGAGAATATCAAACGTCATCGCTTCCTTTCCCAAAAAGGTGGAGGAACTGAAAAGCTCGCTACGACATGTGGACCCCGACCACTTCAAAAACGCGAGCGCAGGATAACAACACGGGGGAGTCGGTGCCAATATCCAGTGCAGTGTTCGGGTAGACTGGAAATTGGAAGGTGGGGAGAATGCCATTTTAAACCCCTTTTCTGAAGGGGGCAGACTCCATTTTCACTTTTGGGTTTCAGTGGCAGTTTGGAAAGTTTTAAGAATCTTTTCAGGCCCAAACATGCACACTGATTTTGGTGCGCACGCATGCATGCGGGCATGCGGGCGTCTCCACACACACATTAAGACACACATTTTTTCCTCTGTGACACGCTGTGCATATTTAGTTCGTTCAAAGACAGACGAAGACAACAACACAAAAACCCTACCTAGAGGCGGGGGAAAAACCACACGTCACGGGCGGGTAGGAGGGGTTCAATTTTCATCAGAGAGATTTATGTTTGAAGATGTCGGGCCCGAGGTTTTTGTACAAGAGAAGTGTGCTGTAGACTTCAGGGGGGAAGACGGAACCACACAGTCAATTTTATTCTCTAATGGAGGGTTCTTTGAGAGAGCGCTAAATTTTCAGCCCAAACTGCAGGTGTCTGTATTTTCCGGCCTGTTAGAGATTGGGACTATTATAAAAGGGAAGGAAAAAAAAAACCTGCCATGAGTTCAGATCAAATGGAACCCTTGCATCATCTTTACATCTTATCATCTTATCATCCTCATCATTTCATCCTTCATCACCTTACCATCATCCCACATCCTCATCATTTTCATCATCCTCACCCCAAAACATTTCACATTTTCTCATCCTCATCTTTTCATTCTTCTTCATCTTCATCATCTTATCATTCCCATTCCCTGATCATTACGAAGGAAAACGCCCTCAAATTGCGGGCTTCATCTCCTCATCACCCCTCATCATCCTCATCTCCTGATCACATGAGGAAGAAAGTCCAAACTGGCGGGCCTTTTCACACACTCCCACATCCTCCTCCCTGATCATTACTGGGGGGAATCAAACTCGGGGGCCTTCAGCCTTGCTTTTGTGATGACCTCATTCCCCATTTTCACTTCACTCCCCCGCTTGTGGGGTTCATTTTCCAGGCTTTGGGCTTCAGCTAGTTCCGGGGGATGTTATTGATGGACTTGGTGCACCTCTAAAGGGGTATGCTCACTCATTTTTGCTTCACAACTAAGCAGTTTTTTGTTTTTTGGTTGGGGTTCGTTGCGGGGGGAGGGGGGGGGGGGGTTTGGGGTAAGGGACAAAAAAAATGAGTGAAAAAAGCAACAACCAAACAAAACCAAAAAAAATACAAAAAAAATCAAGGGAGAAATCATCTTGTCTTATGAGAGAGATTTTCCCTTGATAAAAATTGCAACTGAAAAATCATTTCTGAGTTCAAATTTTAAAAATTTTTTTTTTTGTAAAAATCGCGCAGGAAAGTATGGGAATTTGCTGCTGAAACAGCTGAAAATAAACGAACAAAAACCCGCAGGTTTTTTTGGGAAAAGCCTGGCGACCCCGGGGGGGGAAAAAACTTTTATCAGCAGATTTGTTGAGAAGGAAAGTGTTGGGGCCGGACCCCCAATCCAACCCCCGGTACCCAACCCCCACTAAATATCCCCAAAAACCCCCAAACGAAACCCAATTCGTTTAAAAACTCTTTAAATTCTTTTACTTTTTAAAGGAAAAACCACCCCCCCCCCCACCCCCCCCCCAACCCCCCCCACCAAAACCCATTTTTTCCCATTTTTTGGGCCCACAAAAAACTCAAAATATCGATCTTTAATTTCAAAACGGGTGACGGGGGGGAAAAGAAGCAAAAATTTGAAAAGAAAAGGGGGGTTATTTACCCCCAAAGGACACGACGTACGGGACCGACACAATATTTCGATCTTTTGGGGGTCTTTTTTAGGTTGGGGACATTTGACAAAGAACAAAAAAAATGCAGGAAGTTTTTTCTTTTCTTTTCACGCCTACCGAAAAGCCCCAAGAATCGAAATGCTTTGTGTCTGTCCTGTACTCTGCTGTGTCCTTGGCGTTAACTAACCCCCCCCTTTTTTCAATTTTTTGTATCAGATCTTTGTTAGATTTTGAGGATCGTTAATTAGCTCAACAGCTATAATCCATTGGGGTTGGGAAGTGTCTGGGTTTTTGAAACTGATAAAGTGAAGACATGGAGTCTAAAGGGGGAATGAACACAGTTTAAAAAGGGAGGAAATTTTCACGGACAGCTTAGACAGCGCAGGTTTTTTTCTCTTTTTTGGGGTTTTTTTTTCTTTTTTCTTTTGTTGGTTTTTTTTTTGGCTATTTGTTTTTTTTCATTCTATCTGGGATGACAAGACACCCAGAAAAAAAAAAAAAAAAACTTACAAAGCAAAAGTAAAGATCATAAAAAAAAAAAATACTTCAGACCCCACATTTTTATTTTTCAGAAATCATTTGAACATAAAAATTTACCACTGAGAGCTCCCCAAAATGGAGTCCTAGCAGCAATGAAGTTAGAGAAAAGCTCCAAATTGGGGCCTACAGCCAGGTGAAGTTAGAGACAGCTCCAACATGGAGTCCTAGCAGCCAACGAACTTAGGCACTCCAACTTGGAGTCCCTAGCGCCCGCGACGTTGAGAACAGCTCAACATGGAGTCCTACAGCCAACTGAATTGAGAACAGCTCCCAAAATGGATCCTACAGCCGGGTGAAATTAAGAAACTCAACATGGAGCCTAGCGCCAAAGAACTTAGAACAGCTCCCCAAAAGGGGTCCTACAGCCAACTGAAATTAGAGAACAGCTCCACTTGGAGTTTAAAGGGAGCCGGTGACTTTAAAAACGCTCCAAATGGAGCCTAACAGCCAGTAACTTTGAGAAAAGCTCCCCAAATTGGAGTTTAGCACCAACTGAACTTAAGAAAGCTCCAAATGGGGGTCCTAGCAGCCAACTGAAAACTTTTGAGAACACTCCAAATTGGGTCCAGCAGCCAACTGACGTTGAGAACCTCCAAATGGATCCTAGCAGCCAACTGAACTTAGAACAGCTCCACATGGAGTCCTAGCAGCCAGGTGAAGTTAAGAAAAAGCTCCAAAATGGATCCTAGCAGCCCCCGAAGTTAGAGAACAGCTCCCAAAGGAGTCCCAGCACCAACTGAACTTAAGAGAACAGTCCAAATTTGGGGTTTAGCACCCGGGGGAATTGGAACAGCTCCAAAATGGAGTCCTAGCACCAGCTGAACTTAGAGAACAGCCCAATTGGGTTTTTGCAGCCAGGTGAACTTAGGGGAAAAGCTCCAACTTGGGGCCAGCGCCCGGGGAAATTAAGAACACCCAACATGGGTCCTACCCAGCTGAAGTTATGAGCAAAACCCAAAAAAAACCCTTTATTTTTATGTTTAAGGAAACAAAAACGTCAAAGAATGTTTGTGTTTCGGTTCATTGAGGTCCTCCCTTTTCTTTGCTGCTGTTTGCCCGAAAGCAGCTGGCACATGTCTCCCCCACAGCAAAAACCCTGGTTGTGTGTCTTTTTGGGAGCTCTAACCAGAGGAAGCGATGAAAGGCACTCAAGGTTTGAAACCACCACACAAGTTTGCAAAGGAACCGGGGGCCCCCCCGAAAGTTTGAGGTAGTGGTCCTCAGGATGAGAGAGGGGGGGGAACTGGGGGGAAAGGGGAAGGGAAGGGCAAAAAAAGAAATGAAGGGGAAGTGGAAAGAATGAGAGGAAGGGCAAGGAAAAGAAAGAGGGGAGAGTGGGAAAAAAAGGGAGAAGGGGAGGAAAAAAAATGGGGGGAGTGGAAAGAATGGGGGGAAGGGCAAGGAAAAAAAATGGGGGGAGAGTGGGAAAAAATGGGAGGGAAGGGTGAATTAGGAAACAAACCCAAAAGGGCGAAAGAAGAAAGATAGTAGAGTAAAATAAATTATTTTGTCAGTTATTATTGTAAACAACCAAAAAACCAAACCCAAAACAAGGGAAACCATGACGCAAATAACCCATTACAAAATCGATAGAAAAATTTTAAAAAATGCGTTATAGAAAGATTGAGAGAATGCTGTTTATAAAAGATTGAGAGAATGCTTTTTTAGGGGATTGAGAGAATGCGTTATAGAAAATGCTGTTTTAGAAAATTGAGGAATGCTGTTATAGCAAATTGAGAGATGCTGTTTTAAAAAGGATTGGAGAATGCGTTTTGAGAAACGTTTAGAAAAATTAGGGAATCGTTTGCAAAATTGAGAGAATGCTGTTTTAAAAAAGATTTAGAGAATGCTGTTAAGAAAGATTGAGGAATGCTGTTATAGAAAAAATTGAGAGAAAGCTGTTTTAGAAAAAATTGGAGAAAAGCGTTATAGAAAGATTGAGAGAATGCTGTTTTAGAGAATGCGTTATAGAAATTGAGAGAATGCTGTTTAGAAAGATTGGAAATGCGTTATGAAAGATTGGAGAAAATTTTATAAAAGATTGAGAAAGCTGTTTTAGAGAATGCTGTTATAGAGGGATTGAGAAATGCTGTTATAGAAAGATTGAGAAATGCTGTTAAGAAAAATTGAGAAAAACTGTTTTAGAAAAATGAGAGAATCTGTTTGGGAAACTGTTTTGACAGAAAGGGGGAGAATACTGTTTTAGAAAGATTGGAAAGGTTTTAGAAGGATTTAGAGAAAGTGTTATAGAGGGCTGAGAAATGCTGTTATAGACAGATTAGAGAATGTTTATAGACAGATTGAGAGAATCTGTTTAGAAAGACTGGAGAATGCTGGGGATGAAAGGGTTGAGAGAATCTGTTATGAAGGATTGAGAGAATCTGTTTTAAGGGCGTTATAGAACATTGAGAGAACCCTGTTATAGAAGGATTAGAGAATGCTGTTAGAAAAATTGAGAGAATCTGTTTTTAGAAGGATTGAAGGAAGCTGTTAAGAAAGCTGTAAGAAGATTGGAGAAAGCTGTTAAGAAGGATTGAGAAAATGCTGTTATAGAAAGATTGAGAGAATGCTGTTTATTTCACTATTGTGATTTAAAAACCAAAGCTAAAAAGGATTTTTAGATGTTCTCAGGCTGTTCTCTTGTTTCTTTTAAGCATTTTGTATTTTAATGACTGATGTTTCATTTTTTTTCTTAGATGAAACTGTGTGGGGTGTGCGTGCGTGCGTTGCGTGTGTGCGTGTTGTGATATGTGTGTTTGTTTTTAAATCTTTGTTTATTATTTTCCCCCAAAGGATTTCCTGTTTTCAGATCATTTTATTTCCTATAGAGTTGTTCTCTGTCGTTATTAAAGGTCTACTTTAGGGGTTTTCGATAATTGGTCAGCTTATGCAGAAATAAAATGTTTGATAAATTGGTAAAATAAACATCCGATTCACTCCTGATCACACGAAATCGACCCGCGAAAGTGGGCATTTTCACCTGTATAAAGAAAACGGGAGGTAAATGAACTAAATTTTGGGCATGGCTTAACTGCTCTTGGATTGGACGTCACATGAGTGACAGCGACGGCGCCGGAAAGCGATTCTGATGGTTCTTGCACATCTCGCCGGTATTTAATTTATCATGTAAAAGCAGTGACTATGATTGCGACACCCCAATGTGACTCTGGGGATGTTTCTGCAAGGCCTTTACCTTTTTCAGTTTGAACGCAAAGTTTTTTTTTACCAGTCAATTCCAGCTGGACCACGGAAACGAGCTATTCAGTTCCAGCTGGACGCCCGAACACAGAAATTCCAAAGGCGTACGGACTTTACCGAAGTCTCGAGGGAGGGCTACCAACTGTCTTCTTGATGTGATCACGCGGGACAACGAGCGGAGATTCTCCTTCCTCAAGCCTTAACGCGTTCATTCAATTTAACAAGTGTGATCTGTCCATAGATAAGAACAGAAATAAACGTGCGACTATCGTATTATCTGTAGGAGCTAAACCACTCCGCCTTCAAGGTATACGTGCACAATGCAACAAAGGGTTTTTTGATCCACTAAAATGGGCTCGGCAATTGTCGGAATAGCTCGTTTCCGTGGTCCAGCGGGAAAACTGACGTGGTAGAAAGAATTTAGCGGCCCGGCTGTTTGCACGAACCGAATCCACTTCTTTCGAGTATCTGGATCAGATGGAAATGTGTGCAAAGAATATCCGTTCCTGCGAGCTGCTGCACTCGCCTACAGCACAATATCTGCCACTCCCTCGTGACTTTTTAGGCGGTGGGGGGATCGCAAACTCGTGTTGATTTCACTTGGCGTTGGCTGTTGTGTAGGTCGCGGCTGACGGCCAGTCCATCAAGTGACGTCACGGTTTTCGGTCTTCCACGCGGGGTTTGAACGGTGTGCAAAAGTCTTTTTTTTATCTATTGAATTCTTCCGGCGATTTAAAAAAAAAAAGAGAATGCCCTTCTGTAGTTATATGACATGTTGACCTGTTTTTAACAAATTACGAAAATCTCTAAAGTAGACCTTTAACATTTGGCTTCTCAAAAATTATTTTAATTGATTTCAATTTTATTGCAGATTTGAATCATTTTAAAACATTTTTAGTCGTTTTGTTTTGTTTCTCATTGTTAAATACAACCCAAGGATTAACATCTGACTGTGACAGTTTCAGTCGTGTGATGCACATGTGTGTGAGTGTGTGTGACTATGTAGTGGTGCGTGTGAGTCCTGTGGGTGATGTTGATTTTTCTTTCCAGAGGCTGTCAGGGGAAGTGGGGTGGAGAACAGAAACATTGACGAGGCAGGGTGACAGAGCCTACAGACATGGTAGGCAGGGGGACAGGGGCCTACAGACATGGTAGGAGTGGATAGGGCCTACAGACATGGTAGGCAGTGGACAGGCCCTACAGACATGGTAGGTAGTGGACAGTGCCTACAGACATGGTAGGCAGTGGACAGGGCCTACAGACTGGTAGCAGTGGACAGGGCCTACAGACATGGTAGGCAGTGGACCGAACCTACAGACATGGTAGGCAGTGGACAGAGCCTACAGACATGGTAGGGACGAGCCTACAGACATGGTGGGCAGTGGACAGACCCTACGACATGGTAGGCAGGGACAGGCCTACAGACATGGTAGGCAGTGGATAGGGCCTACAGACATGGTAGGCAGTGGACAGGGCCTACAGACATGGTAGGCAGTGGACAGAGCCAACAGACATAGTAGGGACAGGGCCTACAGACATGGTGGGACAGTGGACAGGGCCTACAGACATGGTAGACAGTGGACAGAGCCTACAGACATGGTAGGCAGTGGATTAGGGCCTACAGAACATGGTAGGGACAGGGTCTACGACATGGTAGGCAGTGGACAGGCCTACAGACAGGCAGACAGTGGACAGAGCCTACAGACATGGTAGAGACAGGCCTACAGACATGGTGGGCAGTGGACAGAGCCTACAGACACCGGTAGGCAGTGGACAGAGCTACAGACATGGTAGGCAGTGGACAGGGCCTACAGACATGGCAGACAGTGGACAGAGCCTACAGACATGGTTAGAGACAGGGCCTACAGACATGGTAGGCAGTGGACAGAGCCTACAGACACGGTAGGCAGTGGACAGAGCCTACAGACACGGTGGGCAGTGGACAGAGCCTACAGACACGGTAGGCAGTGGACAGAGCCTACGGGGACATGGTAGGCAGTGGACAGAGCCTACAGACATGGAAAGGCAGTGGGCAGAGCCTACGACATTGTAGGCAGTGGACAGAGCCTACAGACATGGGTAGGCAGTGGACAGGGCCTACAGACATGGTAGGGACAGGGCCTACAGACATGGTGGGTAGTGGACAGAGCCTACAGACTTGGTAGGCAGTGGATAGGGCCTCCCAGACATGGTAGGGAAGGGCCTACAGACATGGTAGGTAGTGGATAGGGCCTACAGACATGGTAGGGAAAAGGGCCTACAGACATGGTAGGACAGGGCCTACAGACATGGTAGGTAGTGGATAGGGCCTACGACTTGGTAGGCAGTGGCCCAGTGCCTACAGACATGGTAGGGACGGGGCCTACAGACATGGTAGGCAGTGGACAGAGCCTACAGACTGGTAGGCAGTGGATAGGGCCTACAGACATGGTAGGGACAGGGCCTACAGACATGGTAGGTAGTGGATAGGGCCTACAGACATGGTAGGTAGTGGACCGAGCCTACAGACATGGTGGGTAGTGGACAGTGCCTACAGACATGGTAGGCAGTGGACAGAGCCTACAGAAAATGGTAGGCAGTGGATAGGGCCTACAGACATGGTAGGCAGTGGACAGACCCTACAGACATGGTAGGCAGGGGACAGGCCTACGACACGGTGGGCAGTGGACAGAGCCTACAGACATGAGGGACAGAGCCTACAGACATGGTAGCAGTGGACAGAGCCTACAGACACGGTAGGCAGTGGACAGAGCCAAACAGACATGGTAGGGACAGAGCCTACAGACATGGTAGGCAGTGGACAGAGCCTTTACAGACAGGGTTTAGGCAGTGGACAGAGCCTACAGACATGGTAGGGACAGAGCCTACAGACATGGTAGGGACAGAGCCTACAGACATGGTAGGTAGTGGACAGAGCCTACAGACATGGTAGGGACAGACCCTTTACGGAACTGGTGGGGAAAGTGGACAGAGCCTACAGACATGGTAGGCAGTGGACCGAGCCTACAGACATGGAAGGCAGTGGACAGGGCCTACAGACATGGTAGGCAGTGGACAGGCCCAAACAGACATGGTAGGTTTAGTGGACAGAGCCTACGACATGGTAGGGAGGGGGACAGAGCCTACAGACATGGGGGGAAAGGGGAAACAGAGCCTACAGACATGGTAGGTAGTGGACGGGGCCCTACAGAATGGTAGATAGTGGACAGTGCCCTACAGACATGGTAGGGAAAGAGCCTCAGACATGGTAGGCAGTGGACAGAGGCCAACAGACATGGTAGGCAGTGGACAGAGCCTACAGACATGGTAGGCAGTTGACAGAGCTACAGACATGGTAGGCGGGTTACAGAGCCTACAGACATGGTAGGGACAGAGCCTACAGACATGGTAGGTAGGGGGACTAAGCAATAAGCTTCGTGACTAAGCAATTATTGTCATCAGTAGGGGGCCCTTAGTGGGTGGCGTCCTGTTTTATGTTGGATCAGAACGGGTGCCACTGACACCACAGGTTCAAATAACATTCAAAAACGTTTGTCAGGAGTGGCGTGCAGAGAATGTAAATATGCGGGTTCCCCGACCACATGGGGATTCTGCCCAAAAACCCCTTTTCACATACAAATCACGTCCATCCCCATATCGTTTTGGCCAAAATTTTAAAACACCTGTTTTAAAACAAAATTAACACGCCAAAACAGCAAATATTGACGTAATTGCCAATTTAAAACGGGGGTTTCCGTGCAGAATAACATGGGCGATCGTGAACCCGCATATTTACATTCTCTCCGGAGAAATAAAATCTAATGGCGTACAGCAAACTCTTCTACTTCCAGCACCTTTAATAAATCAGAACAAACAACTGGCTTTCCATCTTGGTTAGTTATTTTTACTCTAATGAATTTATGGGCCCATTAATTAATTTTTTAAATTCAGTTTTTTTCCAACTGGATTAATCGATAATCGCAAAACCCCGCCCTAGTTAAATGGCAAAACTTTAGAACTGTAGACGGATAGCCATCAAACAAATAGTATCTGTTTTAACTGTTGTAAATGGACATACAACATTGGGTTCACAAGAAAATCAGAAGGTTTATTACCTTCAAATTGATAAACATCTTCTCTTGTACTAAATGTATAAACTCTACCATCGCCATGAAAGCCTAAGATTTTAGCTAGGCCTTTAGGGAAAGTGTACTCCCTTCTTTCTTCTAGTGGAAAATTTACAGTAATTCTGAGGTTTGCCTCGTTAATTTTTAAAAATATGCCAATTTGTCAAGTACTTCTTTTAAAGAACAAAAGTTGTAGTAACCATCAGGTATTTGCACATGAGTTACTTGGCCGCCCCCCTCGTTACTAATATTAATCCAATTATTTTGAGCTTTTTCAGATATGTTAACCCACTTAACTTTAAAACCAATTTCTTTAAGGTCAATCCTACAACTCCCGCGCCAATTGGCAATTGGGTACGTTAAGAACACACGCTCGTTTTGCTTGGTTATATAGATGTACATCTTTTTTATAACTATTTAAAAAAACTATTTAAAAATAAATGGAACCTTTTAAATATAACGAAAGTGCTACTTACAATGTAGGAGCGTTTTATAATCCTAAATATTTAGACTTCAGCAATCTAACCATTGCAGAAGATGGATCATATGGCTTTCAAGTTAGGCTTGCAAATCCACTAACTAGATATTTAAATCCACCAATAAAGAGTGACAGAGTGCCATCAGCATGGTCATCCCACCCTATGACGTTTTACCAGAATCAGTTAAATTTTGCTGTTTACTGCGCAACTACTGGCTGTGGGGTTTCATATGCAAACCATTTAAACCACCTTAATCTCTTGGTAAGGTCAGTATATAACTTTCATGTTTATTACCAGTACAGACGAATACTAACTGAACTGCAAGTGCCCCTCCCTAACGACAACGCTTTTAATCCATTTAACAGCCCAATGGACAATAATGCATATGAAAGAATCTGCAACGAATTTAACATTAAACCCTCAACTGACTTTAGACAAAAGTTAGACCGCAATCATGGGTTAGGAACATTGTATTTGTGGGGTGCAAAAAGCACGGCAGTTCTACTGCTACATTTAGTCGCTGGAGTCAGTCTTCACAAAGCGTGAGACGTAAAACCGAAGAAACAAATTGTGAGCAGTCTTGTATCCACACCTGGAGTGCTATCGAGATAAGGCCCGAAACGGTTCGCTTGAAGGGCTTCGAGTAAGCGTGGAGAATAGCGAACAACACATTGCTTTGCTGTCTGTATCGCGCCTAGGTACACAACGACTACACACATGCGCTCGCAGCTTTAACCGCGAGAAAAGCGGAATTGTCTCTGTCCACAACACACTGTGAGCTATTTTCTGAGCCAAGTGGCGTCAACTGCAAGACAGATTCACCATCCTTGCTTCCCTGATTCTGTTCCAGAAGCGCTTGAATTCTTACACATAC
>JAFLJL010015161.1:0-27500 GCA_018398815.1 Conus ventricosus | reverse complement strand
TGTTAGTAGACAGCGTTTCTAACCTAGCCGCCCTTTCTATCATTAAATCCTGTATTTTCTGCTGTATTATAACCTTTTCTTCTCGCCCTAAATTGTTATCATCTGCATCAGCCAGTTTATTTTTTTCTTCTTCTATCTCTCTATCTAGCTCACCAAGTTTTGCTAAATTGTTTGTTAGTTCACCCCTTATTGTCTGCAGAGCAGCATTAAGCCCAGGATTTCACGCATAGGCAATGGAGAATCGTTAATTGTTTTTAACTGTGTCTCCTCATTAAAACTCATTTCAAATTTCTGCTATTGCTTCATCTGCTCTTGGCCCTAAATCTTGAAAAGAGGTCATTTCTATTTCAGACGTGTTGGCAACTCTTGCCCCAAGTTCTGTAAAAGACTAACAGCCTCAGGTCTTAAATTTAAAATGTTTAATCGCCTTTGGTCAGCAACAGGAATCCTCTGCCTAATTGTGTTTAGTTTTAAAAACTTAGTTGGGTTGGCTTTGTAGTAACTCTTACAAATTTCCTCTGCTAGTTCTTATATACAGATGGTTGCTTTTATCAATCTTAAAATCAAAAGGACTATGACCTTCTGGCGGCTCTAGTCCTAAGCTTATGTAGAATGAGTTAATTCTATTTGTTAATAGTTCTGCACGAGATGCGCTAACTGAAGGGGGTGTTTCTACTTCTTCTAATGAAGGGATTGAAGAACCTTCTGCTGCTCTTTCAAGTTCTTCGCGCAATGAAGGGCCTAATTCTGTTTCATCTTCTTCAAATGAAGGGCCTGGCAGATCTCTTTCTTCTTCGGAAGGATTAGGCGCGTTAAAATCTTCATCCATATTTTTTATTTTATATTCTTTTTTGTTTTATAAAAAAAATGAACTCATATCGGTTGTGACCTCGATCCATACAGAAAAAGAGAAGGAACCCCATGGCGTAAGAGGTATAAGGCAGACCGTTACTAGTGTAAATACTCCATCAACAGTTGAGCCTGGACAAACTTTAATAGTTAAGTTCCCTGATCTTGGCGCTGGCGATGTTATAATGCCAGGCACTGCTAAACTAGCATTCCAAATAGATATTAAATCGATAGACCCTAATGCTACTGTTGTTGCTAATTTAGGCAGGGCAATCGTTTAAACATATGGCAATTAAACTGGAGGGCAGAGAAGTATTTGTACTAAGCGAGGCAGACATTTTTGCCCTCTATTCTGATCTATGGCTGCCTAAAAAAGAAAGGAAAGAGAAAGTTTATCAGGGAATACAAAGCCCAAACGGTCTCAAGCACAGGCTTAAAGCGGAGGATGCAAAGGACGATGCTAAAGATGAAGCAGTAGCAGAAGCATTTGGCAACAGATTTTGCATCCCTCTAGATTTTGAGCTGTTAAAGACGCATATGCCATATTACCAAGGCGCACTAAAAGAAAAACTTTCTTATGAACTGACATTTAATCCTAGCGATTCTGTCGTTCTGTCTGAAGACCCTGAAGCTAAATACACCAGTCAGCGACATTTCTCTGAGTTTGATGTTGTTACTAACCCCGAACTGGCCAGAACAATCTTAACTCAGTATAAAAATAAAACAGTTATTTATTATGAAAGAGTTATACACTCCACTACAGAAAATAGAAACAAGCGAGACACTCTCTGGAACATACATCTAAAATCAGTCTCTGAAGTCTTTAAAAGGAATTTTATTCTTATTTACTGAAGAAACAACTCCTTTTCAGAGAGAATCTGAAGCGTTTTATAATCCAAAAATTGAGAAGGTTGACTGTGCAATAAATGGCAAGTCTGATCAGTTGTATTCTGGTCGTGGACTTTTACCTTACCAACACTTTGATGAAATAAGAAAGTTGTTTGCTGGAGGTAGGCAAAGATATCCTGAAGTTGATCGCGTTTGTAAAAAACTTCGCCTTTATGATGTAAGACTCGAAGACTACTTAATAACCAAATATGGGCTGTGGCTGGATTTTAGATCCACATTTGACAATAGAATGTTTGGAAGTGGAGAAAGGGTAGGGCAAGATGGTATAAAAATAAATATTTACAAGAAAGCAGACGGGAACGGCCCAATAAAAATACATGTTTTTTATGGTTTGTGATGCTCAGTTAAACATTGAAGAAAACAGGCTAAAAGATGTGGCTTATTAAAATGCAGAAGAAATATTCTAATAAAAACAGATGGATAGCTTGAAGTTTCTTCCTAAAGATCCGCACTGTTCTCTTATCTGCGGGATTACTGGGTGTGGGAAAACTGTCTTCGTACTTGATTTGTTAAAACAATATACAGGTTTCATTACGAGCACATTGTTATATTCTGCACAACCATTAAGCACAACAAGTCCTACAAAGAAAAGAAGTTTATTTGGACAGACGAGAATATATTTTTAGTTGATCCTAGCGACAAGCTAAGCGACTGTTTAGAACATTACTATAGACTATTTGAGGGAACTGAAACACTGTTTATTATTGATGACTGTTCAGCTGAATGAGACATTGTTAAAAAAAGAAAAGCTCTGTCAAAGCTAGCCTTTAGTGGGCGCCACGCCTTAGTTTCTGTGTGGCTCTTAACTCAAAAATATAATGCTGTTTTTAAAAGACTTTCGATCGCAGTTTAAAATCGGTTGTATTATTTTACACTAAGGATAAAGATAGTTTTGAAGAATGTTTAAGTGAAAATTATATAATAAGGGACAAAGATGAACTAAAAAAAATAAAAGAGCAGTTAGAAAAATCTAAGCACGCTAAGCTATGCTTACGGACTGACCCCCAGTTCAATACGTTTGTTTATTGTAGATTGTTTATTGTAGATTGCTTATAACAATTTGTTTATTATAATTTTTATATTATAAAAAGAATGTCTCGGGGGCCAGCAGAATCAAAAGCGCAGCTAGCTCCTAAATGCATGGAGTAGAACTAAAAGACCTAGCAGACACAACTGAGTTTGATCTAATAGGAGTGCCAGGAAATGTTTAGGATTTGAATACACAGATGACGGGGTTTACAAACGAACAGAAACTGAAGACAAAAAACGACAGCAATATCCTGCCCTAGAAGAGATAAGAAATTTAAGAGCAAACGATTTTGGCAAACGTGAATACAAACTTCATAAAAGAGAGAATGCTTGGGCGTTGCTTCCTGAAATTGACTGGAATTTAAAGTTTGAAACTGCGAAAGCCCCAATGTATACTATGATAAGAACAACAATTTTAGAAAAGCCTTAAATGAAGGGCCCATTCTTGTTAGCCTTGTCCCAGGAACACAACAGAAAAAGCAGAATGAAATAACTAAGCGAGGTTCTGAATATGTGCTACAGAGAAAGAAGTCCTTAGCTGAAGTGGGGGGTGACACCGTAGGCTTAGAATTTACCCCAACGCTAGAATCACTACCTAGGCAAATGACGATGATTTTTTCGCTTATTTATTACTCCGAGGGAGGGCGATCCTAGTTTGCCAGAACATGCCTTTATAGAGGCATACAAATAAAGGCTGAAACTTGGATGCCCCTTTTAAGCTCGTTATTGTTATTACTAAAAACGGAGATGAAATAAACACCCTTGCATCATCCGACAAGGTTACTATAATGGTTGACAAAGACAAACTAACAGTACTTGACTTTATTTTCATTAAGTATGTTGATTTTATTGCGTTTTACTCTGTTGATGAAGTGCTGCCAGAAGGATTACTAAGAAGATATGTATAAGATTAATTTAAAAAATAATCTTATTTAAAAAATGGAGGTTCAACAGTTTAGGTTAAAGCAAATAACTGAACTTCAAAAAGAAATAGAAAAGCGACTTGGATAAGTATAGAGTTACTAGAAAGAAATATGCTAAAGCTTTAAATACTCTTTCTTATGTAATTACTAGCTCATCAGCTGTAGCTAGCGTAAGTGCTGGGTCTGGCGTTGCTCTTTTAGCTACTGGGGTTGGGGCGTCAGCCTCTTTAGCATTAGGGGGCCTTGGTTTAGGTTTAGGCGCCATGTCTATGATTGTAAGTGCTGTTTTAAAAAAATTAACTCCTAAATTACAAAAGCACACTGCCATTGTTGCCCTAGCATCAGCAAAACTTTGTTCATTAAGATTAAGAATAAGCAAATCATTACAGGATGAAAACATTACAGATGAAGAATTTCAGAAGCTTTATGGCCGATGGTGAGGATTATAGACGACAAAAAATTGAACTTCAAAAAGAGTGGAGAAAGACTTTTACTTCACGACAGGTAGACACTGACGCAATTAAACAGAACATTGAAAAACAAACACATGATCAGTTAAACCCAAAATAGGCCAAAAAAAATAAACAGTAAACAAGTGGGGTATGTTTTGCTCCGTAAGGAAACCTAACACAGAGTAACTTTTATTCAAGACTGGCACAGCCTTTTAAACTTGAATAAAGTCAGACAAATACATAGACGAACAATCTAATAGTGGGGGAAAAAACAAGCGCAGGCCAACAACTTAACTGTCTGGCAAAGATTTGGACTTGAGGGGAGGGGAGGGGAGAGGGGAGTTAGAAGATGGAGAAACTGGGAAATGAAATTAAAAAAAAAAAAATAAATTAAAAAAAAAAAAAAAAAAATGTTACAGATATGAAAAACTCTTCTCTAGCTGCATAAGGGAACCATTGCAATCCCTTTTGAAGGCAGATATATTTGTATTGCCTGCTCCGAGGCCTTTCGCCCACTGGATCGGGACTCATCAGGGAGACACGGCTGGTTGTGTCTGCGCTCCCGGCGTCAAATAGAGACACAGCACAGTCCATAATACTGTGGTGTTCTCACCACCATGGGTGCAAAAAAGAATCCAATAGCACCCCCAGAGCAGCCAGCAAAGAGTAGTAAATGCAACCAAACGAAAGTGTGGGGGAAAAAAAAGTTGCTGTAAAACTAAAGACATTATGCAAATAATATAAAATGTAGGGGACAGTCTTTGAGCCTACGCCTGAGGATCCACCAAAGATGGAAGGGAGATCAAAAGACAAACACACAGACGGACAGAAACAAATACAAATAACCTCAATTTAATCAAAGCAAAATCGGAAAATGAAATGAGGTAGGGAACAGTAACGATAAACAGTAAACAAGTGGGGTATGTTTTGCTCCCATGGTGGTGAGAACACCACAGTATTATGGACTGTGCTGTGTCTCTATTTGACGCCGGGAGCGCAGACACAACCAGCCGTGTCTCCTGATGGTCCCGATCCAGTGGGCGAAAGGCCTCGGAGCAGGCAATACAAATATATCTGCCTTCAAAAGGGATTGCAATGGTTCCCTTATGCGCTAGAGAAGAGTTTTCATATCTGTAACAATTTTTTTATTTTTATTTATTTTATTTTATTTTTTTTATTTCATTTTCCCAGTTTCTCCATCTTCTAACTCCCCTCTCCCCTCCCCTCCCCTCAAGTCCAAATCTTTGCCAGACAGTTAAGTTGTTGGCCTGCGCTTGTTTTTTCCCCCACTATTAGATTGTTCGTCTATGTATTTGTCTGACTTTATTCAAGTTTAAAAGGCTGTGCCAGTCTTGAATAAAAGTTACTCTGTGTTAGGTTTCCTTATGGAGCAAAACATACCCCACTTGTTTACTGTTTATCGTTTACTGTTCCCTACCTCATTTCATTTCCGATTTTGCTTTGATTAAATTGAGGTTATTTGTATTTGTTTCTGTCCGTCTGTGTGTTTGTCTTTTGATCTCCCTTCCATCTTTGGGTGGATCCTCAGGCGTAGGCTCAAAGACTGTCCCCTACATTTTATATTATTTGCATAATGTCTTTAGTTTTACAGCAACTTTTTTTTCCTCCCCACACTTTCGTTTGGTTGCATTTACTACTCTTTGCTGGCTGCTCTGGGGGTGCTATTGGATTCTTTTTTGCACCCATGGTGGTGAGAACACCACAGTATTTGGACTGTGCTGTGTCTCTATTTGACGCCGGGAGCGCAGACACAACCAGCCGTGTCTCCCTGATGAGTCCCGATCCAGTGGGCGAAAGGCCTCGGAGCAGGCAATACAAATATATCTGCCTTCAAAAGGGATTGCAATGGTTCCCTTATGCAGCTAGAGAAGAGTTTTCATATCTGTAACATATTTTTTATTTTTATTTTATTTTATTTTTTTTTTAATTTCATTTTCCCAGTTTCTCCATCTTCTAACTCCCCTCTCCCCTCCCCTCCCTCAAGTCCAAATCTTTGCCAGACAGTTAAGTTGTTGGCCTGCGCTTGTTTTTTCCCCCACTATTAGATTGTTCGTCTATGTATTTGTCTGACTTTATTCAAGTTTAAAAGGCTGTGCCAGTCTTGAATAAAAGTTACTCTGTGTTTAACTGTTAGGTTTCCTTATGGGAGCAAAACATACCCCACTTGTTTACTGTTTATCGTTTACTGTTCCCTACCTCATTTCATTTCCAAAAAAAATAAGTTTAACAAAAAATAAGTTTAACAAACACTATTTTTTTTGTTAACTCACTGTGTTTGGCGGGACAACTTGCAGCTCTTCACGAACAAACGATCTTTTAGGGGCAGGCCTTTTAGACGTAGTTAGCACCGCTAGCAGAAAGAGTCTCTCTTAAATAATACACGGGAGGGTCTGTTTTCATAATTCTTTCAACTTCATACACATCTACGCTCCATATAGGGTCTGTGGCTCTAATTCTAACATCGCCCTCTGCCTCTCCAGGAGCATACAAGTATCTTACTTTTAGTCCAAACGGCAAGAGTTTTTGATTACCTTGCACATCTTCAGTAATGCTAATTTTTTTTAATTTGATTGCGTTTACTGGTTTAAGACCTGTTGCTTTTAAATTCTTCATTGTTCATGGCACGTAAGACTGCAGGCAACCTCCTAACCCATTCTGTGTTGCGTTCTCTGTACTTCGTAGTGTACTTCGTAGTGTCCATAATTCTCTGTGATATTGATAGGTAAACAGGCGTTCAGCTAGATTCTTATTAAAGTTTTCTACTAGGGCTTGTGATCGATGGTTGCCTGGGATCCCTCTCTTAACTGTAACATGATGTTTTAAAAACAGCTGGTTTACAGAACCTTTAAACTCTTTTCCATCATCAACTTGAATCATCCTAGGATACTTTAATGGGCCTCTCATGTATATTTGTTGTAAAGCCACAGCCACAGCAGTTGAGCTTTTATCTGTTAAAGGTTCAGCGTCTTTGTATCTTGAAGCCACTTCAACAACTGTCAGACCATACTTAAACTTTTTTCTTCTAACTTTGTCATGTGGAAGATACAGCAAGTCCATCTGGTGGGTGTCATTTGGAACTGAGTTAACAAATCTAGGCCTTATTATTCTTTTTGGTGCAGGCAGATATATTTGCCAAATTGCCTGTTTTGAAAGCCAGTCTTTCGCATCTGATTCAGACACTCTAGCAGCTTTACTCAGTTTTTCAATAGCTGTCTTTCCTTTCCAATACCCTTTAGGAGAATAATATATTTTGTACTTCGTATTGTCCATAAGAAGGACTGTATTTTAATTGTATTTTTAATTGTTTTTTTAGATTGTTTGTGCAAGAATATAGATTGCTCCCATAGCACCCACAATAAAACCAATTTCTGCTATTTTCTGTTCTTCTGACGGTTCATAAAAGTCAGACAGTTCTCAGGGCTTAAAATCCTCCTCGGATCCGAGAAATTCCTCGGGAAGCCAAAAAATTCCTCGGGAAAAAAAAATCGATTTCCTCGGGGGAAAGAAACCCGATCTAAAACGCCCCAAACGCGTCCGCATTCGCATATGGTTCTGATTCGTATTCGGTTCAAAGTCGCAAACAGCCATTTCGCACCGGTAGCTTTAGGCGCCTAATCTATCAAGATGGCGACTGTGAGAATCATCGAACGTGGAGAGAAGTTTGACGAAAGCGGGATCAAAACAAATGGAGGTGGGAGTGGACTTTAAAGTCCGTGAAAGTGAGGTCAGATCCCGATGAATTCGAGCGGATCGGTCAACATATTCGAAAGGTTGACGTGCCAGGCAGTGCAAGATGTGTACTGTGCACCACAGACATCGTCTACACTTTCCGCGGGATCGTCGCACTGAAAGAGCATCTTGTCACAAAGAGACACCGCGATCGCAGCTTTCCCCTGCAGACAAGGGGAAGGGAAAGAATATTTCTGCAGCTTGGCTGTGCTTGTCGTAAGAGGCGACAGAACCAGCCCCTCTCAGATTGCTTAGTTCCACATTCCAAACGTGAGTTTTGAATTTTGATAAGTGTGTCTCCACCAATAACCATTTTGTTTTGTCTTGATAACCTGTTGGTCTTTTTTATGCTCTTTTCACATGAAATGTGTTGATATAAATATCATTTTAGATTTAGATGTTTAAGACCTTTGTCTTGTCTTTGACAGTGGATTGAATATCTGTATGGATGTACCTTTCCTGCATTAAATCTTGCACTTTTTCTGTGCAATTTTTTTCCCAAAAATAGGGCTCAGAATGAGCCAGAGTGCACAGATTTTGTTCTAGATTTTCAAAATTTTCTGGGGAGCATGCCCCAGACCCCCTAGCAGGGCGTGCCTGCTTCGCAGGCACGCATTCGTGGCTTCGCCACTTCAGAAATTTTCCTCTGATTTTTGGATAGACCATTTTAAGCCCTGAGTTCTGGCGGGTGGCGATGTTAGAAACTTCTTTCCTGTCACTAAGTAATACTCATTCATTGCCTCATCAACGTCTGTAAATGTGTGCTCTGCATGCCCCCTGTTCCCTTAACTTTTTATTAATAAAGTCTAAGTGAGCAATTCGTCTTTCTCGTAAGCGTCTCTTGCCCTTTGCTAAATCTTCTATTGCCTTGTTATCACGTTTTTCTCTCTTCATCGGACCGCAATTTACTAAACATATAATTGCTTCCAGAGAAGGCCAAGGCATTAACAATAGCTCCTCCTACCATCATAACTACTCCCGCCATCTTTTATAAATTATTTTCTTATGAATTAATCTTTCTATGAACTAATATTTTCTGGAATAATCCCCTGTGTAACAAGAAAATCTTTTGACGCAATCCTTGCAGTAATTTTCAACTATAACCTTAACAACGTCCTCAATGTCTAACCTTCCTAGATCCGCCGGCTTCATTTTAAACATGTTTTTTGCTAACACGCTATAGCCTATACTAAGACCGCTAATTACAGCAGAATGGTAAATCGTATTGATAATCTTTTTTCACTCATCTTTTTATTAACTAAAAAAATAATTAAAATAATCATACTACGAAAGACTGTCTATGTGCTTTTTGATCAGATAATCTTTTGTTGTTAAAGCTAAAAATAAAGTTGCAACTAGTTTTGGCGAATCTTCTATCTTTCCCATGTTGGGCGGTTTTATTCCTAACAAACATTTTGCAAGGGTTTGAATAAACTATAACACCAACGATAGGCACTGCATAATTAACCAGCGTTAAACTCATGGTTTTAAAAGTATTATATTATTTTTTATTGCTTTTTAAAATGGATTGTGACGAACTATTAAAGTGTGAGGAGCAAGCAGACCACTGCCATAAAGAAAGATTATACTCTCTGGCTGCGTGTGGGAAAACTAAACAGTATTTAGGTACTGAACTAAGTATTGAGCAGATCCAACAACTGTCTACATCAGACGTTGAGAAGTACTACGCTAGGTACGAAGCGCAGTTAGGGTCAAAAATGGTTAGATCAGTGGGGCAGACAATAATTAGCCTATATGCTAAGTTAGTAAGTAAGATGGCGCCAGTTGATTCAGAAGAAGATTTAAAATACGACTTATCACAAGATCCGGTTTTAAACAAGTCACTAGAAACCCTTGCATGTGACATGTATTACAGATTTGGGACGATGTTATGCCCATTCATCATGGGATTAATTACTTTTAATCATATTAATTTTAATCATATTAAATTTAATCGCAATAAAAAAAATGAGCGAGAAGAAGACGTCGCAGGACAGTCCGCAGGAGCAGAATGTGCCACAGGTGAATGTACCAGAAGTGAATGTACCACAAGTGAATGCGCCCCAGAGCATCCCACAAGTGAGTAGCGTTACTAAGTCTAAAAGTCCCGGACGTGTTGAGGCTGGGCGTAAACTAGCTGAATGGAACAGACTGCAAAAAGCAAACCAATCAGCAAAACAAAAATTATTAGATAGTAATACAACATCGCCGCCGCCAACAACACCCCAATTAACAACACCGCAATCACAATCAAACAATAAGATGTATTATTATGTATTTGCTGCTGTTGTTGCCGGGGGTGGTTTTTTAGCATACAAATACCTAACACCATACCTAGCAACAAAGCCGCAAGCCCCCACAGTAAAAGAAGAAGAACCAGCTTCTGCAAAAAAAGTGCAACCTCCTGCTGTAGATCCATTTTCTATGGAATAGTTTTTAAGAACTAGATAAAGTACAAGTTAAGAACTAGATAAGTACAAGTTTAAGTTAGTTATAGAAAGTACTTTTTAAGTTAAGTGCAAGTAAATTACAAGTAAAGTACAAAAAAATAAGTTCTTAAGTTAAGTTCTTGTTAAGTTCTTGTTAGGTTCTTAAGTAAGTTCTTGTTAGGTTCTTAAGTTAAGTACAAGCCAAGTCTGTCAAGTTAATCTTTTAAAGTTCTCCAATGCCCTACAGCATATGCAAGCTCAGAATTAACGTAAATTCTCTTGTTATTGTTAGAGACTAGTGATTTCTTGTTAACAGCAGTTGTGTTTACTTGATAAAGAGTAGAGCGCAGATTAAACATTTGTGTGATGAAATACTTTGTTTTCAAAGAGAGCTTGCTTGTAGTTGTCGTGAGTTATATTTTTTTGACAACTTCTTTACTTATGCCCTTAGCCTTCTTCATTACAGAAGTCTGGCTGGCAACGCTATACATCTTCGACCACAAACCAACATATTCTTTTATAACTGTCCCATTCCCTCCGGGGGTTGCGACCTTGTCGTGGTCGGAGGGCTTGCGCGGTCCAGTGATCCCTTAGGCTTTGCTGGCGGGGGCATCAATACTTGAAGATAGGCTAGTTTTTTTCAAACTGCTTCTAGGTCCGAGAAGCCAAGATGCTGTCTGGCTAAGCGTAAACGTGGTAAGGAGTTGATGCCCCTGGTAGGCTTCCCATGTCAGATAGGCTAAGGGTGAGGATCCTGACTAAGAGTAACCGCCTTTCTCCTTTTCTTGTTTTCTGCCTTCCTTATTTGGCCCTTTTCTATCTTCATCTCCCCTTCAAGTCTTCTTTTCCACACTCCTTTTCTCTCTGTGGTCTCCTTAAGATCCGCCGCGTTTGCCGTGCGGTGCGACCTGTGTCGGAGGGGAATGAGATCCTGGTGATTGAGAGGGCCAGCGCTCAACACATCACTTTGGCTCGGACCTCTCCTAGACAGGGAGTACACTTTGGCCCGGGTGTACTAATCGGCTCCCCTTCTTGGGGCTGGGTCAAGACAGACAGTTCCCCTGCTGGCAAGTTAACCCCTGCAGTGCTCAGCTCTCTGTCCCCGGAGTTGAAGCATGATCAGGGGGGATAGGGTTGGTAGTTTCTGTTTGTCGTATATCTCTCCCGAAGCCTGGAAGGGGTCAAGACATTGGTTTCTGGCCCTGGCCCCTTAGTTGGACTCCAAGGTGGGTGGGTAAGGGGGAGATGAAACATAATACAATAAATATGGCTTTTTCTAAAAATTTTCCCCCCCAAAAAGAAGAGGAAGGCTGCATCCCTATTTCAGGGAATTTTGATTCAGATAGTGATTCGGATACGGAGGTACGACAGAGGACAGGATTCTGGGCTTCCTGGTCGTGATGGAAGGGACGGAGCAGGAAAGACCCCTTTCAGCTCTGAGCCCTTTCGCCATACAGAAGGGCTTTCAAGCTTTAGCAGGTGACCTCGGTCCATCAAGAGGTTGAGGAACGGCTCGTTCCTAATTCAATGTAAATCACAAAAACATCTGAACAGCTGCTGAAGGCAACAAGATTAGTGGACAGGGAGATCAGGGTGACTCCCCACAACAGTTAAATTCATCGAAGGAGTGAATTCGCTGTAGGGATTTATCAGGTGTTTCAGAGGCAGAGATCAAAACGGAGCTGACGTCCCAGGGTGTGACGGAGGTGCGCAGGGTGACAGTAAAGAAGGGTGCAGAGAGAGTGGCACCAAACACCCTCTTTCTGACCTTCTGCAACCCTGTGCTGCCTCCGGTCATCAAAGTCGGCTACCTGATTGTCCAGGTTCAGTTATAGTTCGTCCCCGTTGAGGTGCTTCAGATGCCAGAAGTTTGGCCATGTAAGAGACCGTTGTTCTGGGCAGGAGGTGTGCGGTATTTGCTGCAAGGCAACCCATGATGGGCCGTGTAAAGATCCGGCACATTGTACAAACTGCGGTGGCGACCATCCTCCTCTTCACGAAACTGTCCTCTTTGGATCCAGGAATCTGCAATACAAAGAGTTAAAACAGAAAAGAAGATCTCCTTTTTTGAAGCCCGGAAACAGGTTGTGGGCAGTCAGACGCCGACAGCTTCTTCGTATGCTTCGGCCGTTAAGAAAGTTCCAGCAGTTCCTACTCGGTCAGTCTGCTGCCAGACTGATGACTTTACGTTTTCTAAGACATTGCAAGGAAGAACTGTCCACTCTGGTGGAAGCAGGTCCACCACCTTCCAACCCAAAGTGACTGCCCTGGTGGGGGCAAAAAATCCGCCACCCTCAGACTGCCCAGCAGTCTACAACATCTGCTGCTGGGCAGATTAAAAAACCAGCAATTCCCCCTCGAACTCCTCTGTCCAGTGCCCGTGCGGGCAAGGGAGTTCAACCCAGTGTGGAGATGGTGGAGATGAGGAAGAAACCTCCACCGTCTCCCAAATCCAGACCACCTTCACCTGTTGGCAAGTCTGCTAGCAGGTCTGAAGACCAACACAGTCCAGTACAAACCTCAAATAAATTTACACCTTTAGCTACAGACGTTGAAGAGGAGATGACCTGATCTCTCTCCTTTTCGCCCTCTGCACCATGGATAGTACAATATTCCATTGGAATATCCGTGGACTAAATTCCAACTTTGAGGAGCTGCAGCTTCTGTGTCAATCTCTAAAACCTTCGTCGTGGCTCTTCAGGAAACTCAAATTCAAAGCCAGAAGACCTTTACTCTTTCTGGCTTTAATATTCTTTCAAAACCTGCACAACCATCCACGTTGGGACTGTCGGGCGGTGTTGCCCTTCCTTACACAAAAACTTTGTTGTATAGTCCTGTCGCTCTGTCTACCTCCCTTCAGGCTGTAGCTGCGAGAGTCACTCTCCACAGACTGTGACAATCTGTTCTCTTTATTACCTCCTTCTGTCCCGGTTTGTCGTCAGGACCTTGTCAGTCTGATAGGTGAACTTCCTCGACCTTTTTTGCTGTTGGGTGACTTAACGGTCACAATCCTCTTTAGGGTAGTGTCAGTTCGTCATCCAGAGGTCTGCTAATTGAGGATGTCCTTTCGGATTTGGATTTGTGTTGTCTGAACGACGGATATCCGCAACTTACCTCCACTCTTCCAAGGTTCACTTTCGTGTTTAGATTTGTCGGTTTGTGACCCCTCGCTGGTCCTGGACTATGAGTGGTCTGTCCATGACGATCTGCACGGAAGTGACCATTTCCCTGTCCTTCTCCACCTATAATAACTGAACACGTCTCTGTCTCTCAACATCTAAATTATAAGAAAGCAAACTGGGATCTATTTGCAGCCACTATTTCTAAAGAATTCCAGGACACTGATTTTCTTCAGAGTCCGGACCCAGCAGAATCACTGACATAACACTATGATCAAGTGTGCTAAAGCTTGTATTCCAGTGTCTTCCGATAAACTTCAAATGCCAAAAACACCCTGGTTTGATTCAGACTGCCAACAAATTTCCAAAGTTCGAAAACGGGCTCGCGTCAGGTGTACCAACGACTTTCGGGTCCCAACGCTCGAGCCCATCAGAACTCGTGCTAAATCAAGACACACTTTTAAAATCAGTAAACGTCGGTCCTGGAGAAGTTTCTGCTCCAGGCTGACATCGAAAACTTCCAAGAAAAAAAGTGTGGAACATCATTAAGAAAATCAAAGGGAAGAACACCTGTCCCACTGTGAACCATCTCAAGTTGTCTGACTCTTTAATAACAGAGAAAAAAGCAGTTGCTAATCTGCTGGCTTCAACCATAGAAAAGAATTCCTCCTCTTCTAACAAATCAGCCACTTTTGTCAAAAATAAAACCCTTAAAGAAAAATCACCCTGCAACTTTTCGTTCAGACAACATGGAGACTACAATCTTCTTTCACTTTAAATGAACTGAAATCGCCTTACTGTCCTGCAACGATTCCTCTCCAGGTATAGATGAAATCCATTATCAACTGTTGAAGCATCTTCCGCAAGAAGGTTGAATATACTGTTACAGGTATACAACCATGTGTGGACTACAGGTTTCTTTCCGCCTCTTGGCGAAAAGCCCTCATTATTCCCATCCCCAAACTGGAAAAGATCTTTCTAATCCATCAAAACTACCGTCCCATAGCTTTGACCAGCTGTGTCTGTAAAATGATGGAGAAAATGGTCAATGCTAGGCTTATGTGGAAACTCGAAACCGATGGCCTTTTGGCGAAAGAACAGTGTGGTTTCCGCAAACATCGGACTACTGTTGACCATTTGATTACGTCTGGAATCTACACTTCGGAACGCCTTTCTGAACAAACAGCATGCAGTGGCAATTTTTTTTGACTTGGTGTCACGACCGACCCTGGAGGTCTGCCCTGACAAGGATCGGTTTAGATGGGAGTGAAGGGAGTGACTGACCTCACACGCCTCGCAAGAGCCCACACAAGAAAGATTACGATACAACACCCCATTTATTCACACCAACACACCCAGTCATAAATAAGCATTCCAACACATACAACATGCACAATCACAATCAAGCATTCCAACACACACAACAGCACAATTATAAATAAACATTTCACCATACGACGTACACAATCACAGCATTTCAACACATATGACATATACACAATTATAAATAAACATTTCCAGCATCCATCCCTTTCCACACCATGGAGTGCCTCCACACCCCTGCCTCTCCAAAGTCTACTGGGAGCACCCTGTTGCACTAGGTGCTCCAAACCGGGTCGGTTCTTGAAGAGAGTCGTTCAAGGCCGACACCCTTGACACGCACAAGCAGACAGTGAAGAGCGCGTCCCCGGGGGGGGGGGGGGGGGGGGGGGGGGGGGGGGGGGGGGAAAGTGGCGTTGTTGCTGGAGGTCCTGGACGGGGATCAGGACCAGCCAGTCAAGCCCATGGGCTTTTCTACCAGTACGTGGTCCCGACCAGT
Organism: Conus ventricosus; assembly: GCA_018398815.1. Lineage (NCBI taxonomy): Eukaryota > Metazoa > Mollusca > Gastropoda > Neogastropoda > Conidae > Conus > Conus ventricosus. The sequence continues at coordinate 12,221 of JAFLJL010015161.1, read as the reverse complement.
GCGTGATCCCAACCAGCGCGCGGTACCAACCAGAGCGTGGCCCCAACCAGCGCGTGGCACCAACCAGTCCGCGGGTCCCGACCAGAGCGTGGCCCCAACCAGCGCGTGGCACCAACCAGTCCGTGGTCCCGACCAGAGCGTGGCCCCAACAGCGCGTGGCACCAACCAGTCCGCGGTCCCAACCAGAGCGTGGCCCCGACCAGAGCGTGGCCCAACCAGCGCGTGGCACCAACCAGTCCAAGCTCCGGGTGAAGCCCCCGGGAGGAGGGAAAAGGTAGCTGGGAGGAGAGAAGAAAGGGAGGGGAGGAAGGAAGAAGGGTACTGGAACCCCGCCGTCAGTACAGTCTGACCCATGCTGTTAAATCCTAACAGCCACTCGTATGATGGCGAGGGGAGGTCTACTAAATACACCAACAACACCAGCTCAACACAGACCTGAGCATAACACAGTAAACCAATCAAATCAGGAATGTTCGTTAAAGTCTTCTCACACGAAGCAGGTAAAAGACTGCATTAAATTAACAGGTTATAAAACAAATATGAATCATCTTCATCCTTCTCTCACTCATGCTTAACATTTTCCTTTCTTAGGAATAAACCAACACAGCAACTATCGCTTTATAACTGCACCACATTTGCAAATAATAATTCAATGGCGTAATTATCACATTTTATAGCCACATTTCAAAAAACACAAATCTCCAACCACGCATCCGAACGACAAATCATGCGTACGCACGTCGCGAACATAAAACTCGTTCTCCTTGCACACACAAACAGACGGTGGCCGAAGAATAAGAGTCCGGCGAATGTGACAGGGGCGGACGAGCGAGACCAAGCAAGTACCAACCCTGAATCACCAGGTTCTCTCCCATCCCCACGACTACCGCATCACCAGATGCATAACACAGGAGAAAGAATTTTGGATATAATTTAGGATGGCCAGGTTTAAGATTGAATTAACCAGAGAAAAGGTCTCAAACAATATTTCTTTACAATTTTGAAAACAAAAGAAAAATTGCGCAAAAGAGAAGAATAAGCCAGCTAACAACAACAAACCAAAACAAACAAACCACGAAACTGATGCTTACCAGCTACCCGTGGGTGACCCAGAAGAGGCGGGTCAAACGACTCTCTCTGCCCTCTGTCCAGTCGAGAGGACAGAAGCGCAGATGCGGAAAAAAGAAGAAGTGATGTCCCTCTCCTACAGGACGACTGTAGGAATTGAAGATACCGACTGTACCTTCGACGATAAGGTGAAGAACCAGACCGGAGCAGGCGCTCCCAGAGACATCTTCCGCTCGAGTGAAGAGGAAACCTCTCTCAGCGATGGCGGCCAACATGCACGCTACGTCACAGAGTGAGCATACTTCAAACTAAAAGAAATGAAGCACGTGCGAAGGTAAAAAGACAGGCGAGAGGCCGATAGACAGCAAGTTCGAGAGAAAGGTACCAGCCACCGTGAACCTGCAGGATGAATAGCACGGGCAGTGGAATTAGAGAGAGAGAGAGAGAAAGCAAACCGAAGTTGAGTGAACTACACCAAGGTGCAACCGCACCACAAGCCACATTAAGGGACGGATACACGACAACAGCAACGACAATAAATAAATGAGTAATTCCGCCACCCTAGATGGGTCAAACGTCGTAGGCCTCGTGACAAACTCGTGACAAACCCCCTTCTAAAAGCATCTGTTTCTCTGAGATACAGTGCTCCTTTGAACCTTGACGCATGTGCAAATTCACAACAATGGGACCGAACCCAACTCTCTGTGATCGACAGAGTACGATGAATCCAATACAAACATTCTACGATATGAATCACACAGGGGAAAAACATAATACTACATTTATCAAACAACTAAGCAAACCTTCCAACCATGAAAGTAACAATCCGAACCATTGGTGATTCACTACCGTTACATCACTGAAGTGAAAACTGTCACTACACCTGATACAGAGACCAAAAGGGGATATAAACCCTGGTTGAGGGGAAGTGTCCCTCTGACTGATTTTCCAATGTGCTGACTACGGAGCTCGGCTAAGATAGTCAGCATCCGTATTACAGGAACCTTGATATGACGGAAACGACTCTGCAGTTTCTCACTGCCTAACTCATGAGTCGACGACTGACTGGCCGGATCCTGTCCAAGCACTGGAGAGGATGATGATCGCTCTCCAGTACAAACTTCAGGCCGTACTTCTTGGGCACGCCAGTGCGTGTCCAAATCTGCGGAGAGCTTCAGCAATAGTAGGGGTATCGATAGTCCTAAGCGGGGCAACCTCTGGGCATCGAGTCGCATAGTCTACCGCTACCGAAAGGTAGCGGTGACCGCGATTGGATGGTGGATTCATGGGTCCCTCCAGGTCGACCCCAACCTTGCTGAATGGCTCCCCAACCCGTGGCACTGACCCTAGGGAACACGCTTCAAGCGACCCTTAGGCGTTGTCCGTTGGCAGACATCGCAACTGCGGCAGTACTGCCTAACTGTGAGTTCATCCCTGGCCAAAAGAAGTCTTGTCTTACTTGCTCGAGAGTCCGCTTTGAGCCCATATGACCTGCCATAGGTGAATCATGGGCCTGCCGAGAGAACAGATTCTCTCAAGCTTTGGGGAACAACTAGTTGCTTGGCTACCCGATCTGCCCGAGTGAAAACCCTAAAGAGGATCCCTTGTGGAGCTTGAAGCTCACCTTGGCGTGTCGGGCGGGACTGAGCGGGATGATCCACCAGTTGTCGCAGGCGTTGGACATCCAAGTCCCTGGCCTGAAGACGGACCATGGTAGCAGGATCGGCCCTGGCCAGAACCTCGTCAGAGATCGGCTGGAGAACGGGACGCAATTCCTGTTCCTGCTTCTTAGCTTTGGCGCGTGTGGTAACTCCCACACGCCTGTACGGGCAGATCCGTAGACACGGACTGACTGCGTCCATCAGCAAAGGTGACAGTATTCCCTATGAGAAGGGAATACATAGGTCGCCCCACCGCGATGGCCCATACTTCGCCACAGAAGTAGGGGGTGGAGATAGGAATAAGTACAGAAGGACGGGTGGAGGTAAATCCAGCCTCCAACCCGCACACATCATAACTAGCGCCCCGCCGGGCCTCAGGGGAAACCAAATCCTTATCAACAAAGAGCGTTGATGCTCCCGAATCCCTGATGGTGTCGACCAAGGAGGAACCAACAACAGAGAGAAACACTGGGCACTCTGAATCACCAGAAGCTGGGATGGAACCCACGTTAGCCGAGGCACGAGGACGTTGGAAACGACCAGCCCCACGACTGCACCTCTACAGAGCCTTGGTCCGTTCCAAACTGGACTACGGTTGTGCTGTGTACGGCTCTGCAAGATCATCTTACCTCAAACTCTTGGACCCTATCCACCATCAAGGGCTTCGTCTCTGTCTTGGAGCGTTCCGCACCACCCCTGTGTACAGCCTGTACGCAGAGGCAGGTGAACCTTCACTGTCCAACCGCAGGCTGAAACTGTCTTTGAATTATTATATCCGACTGTTCTCAGAACCAGCAAACCCTGCCTATGACTGTGTCTTTGACCCTCCGTTCCAAAGTAAGTTTGAAAACAACCCTAAATGTATTCCGCCGTTTGGTCTTCGTATGCAGCCTCACGTGCGGAATGCAGGTCTAGACCTGGGAGTAGTTTCGATTTTTCCAAGTTTCCGGATCAACCTCCGTGGACCTTTTTCACACCAGAGATTTGCTTCGATCTTGCAGCTTTTCGCAAAGAGTCTACCAGCTCTCTGGCGTACAAGGCATTGTACGCTGCCCTCTTTTCCAAATTCCCCTTTCCTATCAAAAAGTTTTCACTGACGGTTCCAAGTCTGAGGATGGAGTGGCCTGTGCAGCCTACTGCCCTGGGGCTCCTTCTCAGATACTGTTGGAACATATACATTCAGATGCTTCTGTCTATTCTGCTGAACTTACTGCTCTGGTTCTGGCTTTGAAGATAATCTCACATTCTTCAAAGAGGGACTTTCTGGTTCTGTGGGATTCGCTGTCAGCTTTGGAGGCCATAGCTGGCCGCAACCTTCAGCATCCAGACTTTTACTTTTTTTTTAACGTTTTAGCAAGTTGAAGGCGGACGGTTACAACATTACTCTTGCTTGGGTTCCTGGTCATGTTGGCATCGGCGGGAACGAAATGGTTGATCGTTTAGCCAAGAACGCCACAAGAGAAAAAACTGTCCAACACTTATATCCCTGCTCAGATGTGAAACCCAAAATTAATGATTATGTGAGAGACCTCTGGCAGGAGGATTGGAACACACAGACGAATAACAAACTCTTTCAGATCCGTCCAAACCTTAAGGACTTCTCCCATCCACGTCGGGAGGTCGTAAAGGGAAACGGTTCTGTGCCGGCTACACACACGGCCATTCGTATTTTACCCATGCTTACCTTTTAAAGAGTGAAGAAGCTCCGTGGTGCATTCCATGTCATGGCCACTCACAATGAAACATGTTCTTTTTAGAATGTTGGGACTTGCACGATGTGAGACACAAACATTTTACGGCGGAGTCCATGAAGATCCTGTTCAGGGATGTCCGCTGATGTGATCCTTGACTTTTGAGAGAGATTGACATTTTCATCTGATTTAAGATTTTACGGAAGAAAGATTTTTAACGAAGTTTCTGGTACGTTTCTGGACGATGTCATTTAAAGAGATGTGTGAAAGGTTTTTTTTTTTTTTTTTTTTTTTTTTTAATGACTAGTGAGTTGATTTTAACGTGGTGACAGCCCTGATGTGGCCTTTGCGGTCGGCTGGGCTATAAGCAACATTATCTTATCTTATCTTTTCTAACTGTCCCATTAAGTTCATCCTTCATCTTTCCAATCACTTTCTTGTTTACAGTTGAATGTAAAGGACTGTCTTTAGGATAGTCACATGTGTCGTACCATCCATCAGCTCCTTTAGCCACCTCAGTTTCTAAATCCTTATAGAAGTCTTCTGTGGGGACGTCTAGAATAAAAGAGTCGGTGTCTGTGTAAAGGACTCTTGCTTCTGGGTACAGTGGTTTAAAGTAGTCGTACAGAAATTCTAACATCAATAACTTGACAACTCTAATACGGTAAAGCCGATAAACACCGGCTTGTCCAACTTAACATCTTTTTCTTCATCATAATGCCAACCAGGCTGTCGTTAAATCTTCTAAAGTCTTGATAGTTAGGTTTAGAGGCAAACTTAATTGCTTGGTTTTTTTTGTAACTAATTTCACATCTTTACGTTTGTGTGGGTTCTCCATGGTTTTACCAAACAGCTGTTGTTCATCAGTTTAAAGAAGTCTTTTTCTGAAAGCGTCAGTGGCTTGGGTTCTAAGATCAGTGTTCTTCTTTATGTATGGCCTCATAAGGGCTCTTGATCAAAAGCAATGATTCTATGAACAGCAGTCAGTTTCAGTCCGTGTCTTAGGTAAAACTGTAGGAGTCTGTAATGACAAACATACTTAGTTTTGTGCCTAAGATTGGGAACAAGTTTAGGAGGTTCTGTGGGACTCATCTTTAATCTTTCTGCGGCTAGGGGGTAATCGTTGTGGAGATCGTGTAGTTCATAAGGATAATCTAAGTCTACTTCCAAGATTAGTCTATTGGATTATCAGGCGTAAGCTGTGACAACATACTTAACACAGTGTTAACATCGTGAGGTCCTTTTATCATTGTAAAGTTTCTCAGTGGAAGCGGTTGACTCATAGCCCATCCATACAGATTGTTGGTGTCTAAGTACATTAAATAGTTGGATGGTTTAGTGGGATCATAATCGTCTAAATACTTGTTGTTGGCTTTGCAGTAAGGATGTGAGGCCATGCTAATACCTCCCCTCAGCCCATCTTCAATCATCTGAAGTGTGGGTAAATCAGAAATTAAGTCAATCTGGATGTTTGTAGACTTTAAGAAAGCGTCCCAAGAAAGGCCAGGGGCAGAGATGTAATGTGATGAGTCTAAGTTGTAATGTTTCATGCATGTAGATCTGTAATTCTGAAAGACGTCTGCCAATAAACACACGTCAGCCAATAAATACGATCATGATAATCCCCCATCGTTTCACAGTGTAATTCTGTCAGGCTTTCTGAGCGTATTCATATTCAGCATCAGTTATGTCTTTGCCTCTAAGACTAGAAAAGAAAGCGCCTTTAGGAGGAAGCGGAGTCTTCATCAAACTATCCACGAGTTCATGTATTCATAAGGATAAACTCCTTTACGCACTAAAGATGGATCAAAGTATTGTTTAGTGATTGGAAAGTCTTGTAGCGACCCTGCTAATTTATCCAAAACTTGCCATCAGATGTTGGGCTGAGTCATAAAAGGATAAAGAGTCAAGAGTAAAAGTTCATGTTTTTTTCTAAAGACTGTCAACAGAAACCTCTTAATTCAAACACTTTCTGAAAAAAATAAAATCGTAGCCCAATTATGAAAGAAAAGGCAGTTTCATTTTTTGGGGAAACCTTTAAATTAAGATTAAAATTGTTTGTCTGCCCCTCTGAATTTCCAGAAAGTGATTGGCTCTTACGTCGCGTTTTTTACTGTTGGGGTTGCTCTACCCAAAACCATGTTAGATGAGTCATACAACCCAAACCCTTACTATCGCCGTAGTTTTACGCCAAGAAATGTTTTGCACGACCTATACATCATTAAATTGCTACGGGAAACAAAAAAACGAAGTACTTCGTTTGTTTGGACAGCCTAATACGTCTCTATGGGTCTGTCAACTCATTTTGTTTTTCGTTTTACTGTGCAGGAATTTTCGACCAATGAATGGCGACTTCGTTCTCATTTTGCAACAATGGCGTCCAAAACAACGAAACGCGCCCCGGGGAAAAAAAGAAAGTGGTGGAAGCCCCAAAGACATAGCCCAAAAAAATACTGGGAGTATACAGAGAAAAAACCCATGCTTTTCGGAATGCCCTACCGACCTCACAAAGACAGGCAAATCTGTAGCTTGTTTTTCTAAAAATTTTTAAAATACTAAAAACTTTTTTAAATTTCCGAAAACGGGTTATGGGCCTATTTTTTTTAAAACGCGCGCAAAATTAAGTTGCTACTGTCAATTGGGCTCTGGAAAATTTGGGAAATGCTACTGCAAGCCGCATGAGCGGGTTTGGGCACTCTGTTCATAACTTTTCTTGGTTTAAGGATCATAACAATTCTGAAAATTTATTTTGTGGAGTAAAATTGCGAATTTGTTTCCTGCTCAAAAAAATCTACGGGCTGCGTTGGGGGCCCTCTTTAAATCTGGGGTGTCGTTTTGCCCGTCTGACCTAACAACAAAAAAGCATAGAACTTTTGATGGGGGGTTTTAATAAGGTTTTTTTTTTTGTTCTTGGTTTTGCGGACCATAGTACTGCGGAAAGAGCGATTAAAGCCAAAAAAAACCCGTAGGGGCTCTTTTTGCATTTTGTGTTATTTTTAAAACTAATTTTAGACCCTTTTTATGTGGGGATTTTGGGGTTTCACAGCTCAAAACTTTTACAAGACTCTAGACGGGCAGTGTTTTTAAAGGGGGATTCGACCAAACCCTTCTAAAAGCTCCTTTTTAAATTTTTTGCTTTGAGTTATTTAACATTTCCCATTTTTCTAATTAATACATAATACTTTTTTACTATCGCAAACTATCAAGTCACAGTTTGTTAAGGGGTTTTCGCCTAAAGAGGGGTTGGGAAAACCCTTTAGGGGCACTAGATTGGCTTCTGCAGACCATGTGTATACGTTTACATGATTGGTTTGTTTTTCTTAAAACTGAGAAAATCTTTCTATACTTACTAAAAAGGTTATGTTATCAAATTTCAGCCTTGTTTAAAATTTTTGTTCAAAATTGGAAACTTGTTTCTTTTTTTTAACAGGGAAAAATTGCTAAAACACACCACATAAAACAATTTGCCAAATTAGTTTTTTAAGATGCCCTTTAAAAACTCAACTTTTTTGGAAGGGGAAGAAAAGAATTGCCAAACATAAAGAACTTTGTTTTTTTAATATTTTAAAGGGATTTGTCCCTTCAACCATCCAACCCCTAACTTGCCTCCCACTTCTGGTTAAACGTGTAAGATGTAGTCACCCTTTTAGAAAAAAAACGTGATAGCTGATTCTTTTTCTGCCTTTTTTAAAACCCAACTGGCATGTTATTTCACAGGGGTTTTATATAATCAATCAAATCAACCACTTTTACGGGCGCTCCATCTGAAGAGACCGGGGATTTTAGAATAGAAGTGTACGTTTTCCTGAAGTTGGGGGGTTAATGTTTTTCCATTCTATTTCAGAAAAATTGCTTAATTTTTTTTATTTTCAATTCAAATATTTCTTCCACGTATAATTTTCCCCGTCCTAAAATTTTTTTGTCCATCATTTTTAAAACCCACAATTTTTACTAAATTAAAAAAAATAAATGTTAAAAAGAAATAAAACCCTTTTTTTCTTCACCCAAGGGTTTGCAACACTTCAAGACCTTAACCTTCAATAACACCCGCCCATTTTAGTTTTTCTGAATCACTACATCATTTTCATCTTTTTGGGTTGCTTCGTTAAATTCCTTGGCTTTTATTATATTTTTTACTCATTCCAAACCCAATCACAAAAAATCAATGTTTAACGCTTTTCTTTGTTCTTAAATTTCTTTACATTCTTTAAATAAGTTTCACTAATTGGGCCCCTTTTTTTTAAAATTAAAAATAAAAAAAAAAAAATTTGTAATTCAACTTTATTTAAGCTTTTCAATCGTAAAACCCCTAATCCATTAAAGAAAAATTTTTACCCCTGAAGGACAATAGAAACAGTAAATTTAAATCTTGAGAAGCCATATAACAACAATTTGGGCAAAAATTTTTTAGGGGCCGTTGAGGCCAAAATCTTGTTTTCACTGAGGGCCTTCTCACCTTTTTGTATATTTATGTGAAAAAAAGATCAGAATTGAGTTTAAAACCTGCTCCTTAACCTTTCTTTTTGGGCCCCTTCCCAACCCCGGTAAGTATATTAAAGCTTTCTAACTTCTTGGGGGCTTCTTTTTAAACCAGAAAAAAAATTTAAAATTTTAAAAAAATAATTAATCATTTCCCCCTTCCCTCATTCACTCCCACATCTCTTTCCCCCTTTCACCCCCACTCTCTGTCTGTCGTCTGTCTTTCGTTTATTCTTTGTTTTCTGCCCACCTCCCTCCCCCCTCCCCCTTCACACACCCCCACCACGCACGGACCCCCCCCACACAAAAACAAACAAAAAAAACACCACACAATAATGGGGGGGGGTTTTTGCGGGGAAATTGAAAGGGGGCTTTTTTGGTTTCACACTTGAACACAAAAATTCGGACAGCCGCCAAAACACTTTCAAGTCCAAATCAAAACCGGGATCTTTTCAGTCTATCGGCGGCCGCCTAAAAAGCAGCCTTTTGAAAGTAAGCGGAGCGAAACACAGCTCAACCGTGGGCGACGAAGGGGAAACTGACACATGATCGAACCGGCTTTTTTGCAAAACCAAATTACTATTTTTTGGCCCCCTCTTTTTTGTGCTTTCACTGAAGGCTTGCGGGGCATTGTCGGGGGAGACAAAGGGGTTGTTTCCAATATCCCAAAATTTAGGGTTTTAAACATGGTTTTGAATTTGTTTTAAACTTCTAAAAAAAATAAAGGGGGAGACCAACAGTTTAAAACGAGGAAACCCAAAAAAGCATTTTTGAAACAGCACGAAAATTGCGAGCAAAACATCAAATATCCCTTTTCTCTTTGAGCCACTAAACCCAAAAGTTTTTTTTATTTTCCCAGCTTTTTTTACCCTTAAAGCCATTTTTGAAAAATTTCAAGAAATTTCCAAACAAACAAATCATGATTTTTAGCACCGCTTTCCGTTTTCTCCCCCCCTTTCCAGCCTTTCCCAACACTTTTTTATCGTTTTTGTTTGAAAAAGATTTTAAAAAATTTTTCTTCAAATGGATTGAACCACCCTACTTGACTAAGATAGTTATGCACTCAACTTGTTTAACTCTTTCCTCTTTTTTTTTTTTGCCTTCCTTTTTTTAAACAATGTTGAATTTGTTTTGGCTTTTTTGAAATTTCTTGGCCCTTCTTTTTTCTTTTTAAATTTATTTCTATCATTTTTTGAAAGTGTATTGATTTCCGCAAAATAACTTTCTCTTTATCCAAAATTTCTTTTGGTTTGGGGGTGGAGGGGGAGATTTTGATTTTTTTTTAAAAGTAAAGTTGATCCATGCGGTAAAAAAAAAAAAAGTTATGGCGTTTTGGGAAAAACTAAAAGTTTTTGATGAGCAACTTGCGTTTTCCAGAAGTTCTCTCCTAATTCTGAAAAAATGCTGTTTTAAAACAAAAATATTCTATAAAATACCTCCACAAAAAACCAACACCTGCACAACACGACCCCCCCAATGTGGCCCTGTCAAAAAGGGCCGACGGCGGGGGTTTACAATCCCTAAACCCAAAAAATATTCATCCTCCTGCAATTTGTTGAGCGTGCACGCCGATAAAATTTTGGTCGCTTTGCCAGTTGTTGTGGGGCAGAAATTTGAAATTTACGTTTGCGGTGTAAATAACAACACAGCGGGGCCTCGAGAAAGACTGTCAACCATATACTTTTTTAGTTCTTTTTTATTTTCTGGAGAAAAAAAAATTTTGGTTTTCGCCATTTTATTCTCAGGGAAACCCCCCGTTTTAAATGGCAATTACTAAATATTTGCTTTTTTTGGCATTAATTTTTTTTTTAAAACGGTTTAAATTTCCCAAAAAACGATTTTGGAGGGCCTGATTTGTAGTGAAAAGGGGGGTTTTTGGGCAGAATACATTGGGGTGGAAACCCGCATATTTAATTTCTCCTGCAGTCCCAACAAATAACTTTTGTCTGATGTTTGCAGTTCGCTAAAATAACATTTTTAAATGGCTGCAGCCCAATCAAATAACGTTTGTCATGGTGGCGTGCTTCCCACCAAAGGGCCAGAAAGTCCACCAGCTTTAAAATTTTTGTCGTCTTTAACCCACATGTCTTCTTCTTTTTTATGCCTGTCTCTGTCGAGTCCCTCCGCTTGTTTCTGTTGTTGTAGTGTGGTTTTTTGCTCGTGCGTGTGGTATCAATGATGCGTGCGGGTTTTTGGCAGCATGGGTGCGTGGTGCGGGGGTATGTGTTGTGGGGTTGTGTGGTGTGTTTGTTGGGGGTTGGATAAAAGAAAGAAATGACTGCATCCTGGGGATTTTCTTTATCCTCTTCTTTCTTCTTCTGTTTTTTTGTCTTTTTTCTGTCTTGTCATTGTCTGTTTCTGTCTATGGGCATGTTGGTGTGCAAAAGCAGCAACATAGTCTGTACATTTGCGGGTGTTCATTTGTGTGGGGGGTTTGTGTGGGGGTTGGTTGTTGTTGGTGGTGTGCATACACAGGCCCCTTGGGGTTTTGGGGGTGTTGTGTTGTGTGTGTTTTGTGGTGTGTGTTCATTTGTTGAGCACATCATTCATATAATTGCTTTTGTGCCTGCCCCTGTGCTACATCTAGGTGCAATCATAAACCTTTTCCATCTTTATATGTTTTTTTGATCCACTTTACAGATGGTTGCAAACCTTTTTTCCCCCGTAAACTATTTTATAGTGATTCCAACCCGACCAAACCCAAAGGCCCGGTCCTACACACCATCCGTGTCTGGGCGGTCGGGGAGCATAAGGGAACGGGGCGTTTTAGGAAAAAAGCTTTTGGGGAGATCATTGTGGTGAGAAAAAGTTCTTCGTTGTTGTTTTACTGATTTGTAATTAACTAGGGTGGTTCAGGACTGTTCAGCTAATCGTGATGGCAGATCGCCTGGAGAGGTTTTCAAGGGCAGGCAAAGAGCGTTGCCTTTAGGGAAAATCTGCCCGGGGAGGATTTTCATGTCGGCAAAAAGCGTTAGCCTGTGTGCAGCAATTCTGTGATGGGAGATCTGCCTGAGAGGGGTTTTCTGTCAGGCAAAGGCTGTTAGCCTGTATGGCAATCTGCCCGGAGAGGATTTTCATGTCGGGAAAGGGGTGTTAGCCTGTATGGGAGATCTGCCCGGAGAGGGTTTTTTATGTAGGGAAAGGGGGTTAGCCGTATGCAGTCTGCCCAAGGAATTTTCATTCAGGCAAAGACTGTTCCTTATGGCAAATTCCTGGGGAGGGTTTCAGTAGCAAAAAGCTGTTAAACCTGTGTGCACAATTCTGTGATGGCAGATTGCTGGAGAGGATTTTCATGTCAGGCAAAACGTTGCTGTTCACAATT
>JAFLJL010015159.1:0-38075 GCA_018398815.1 Conus ventricosus | reverse complement strand
CCTTTTTTTGGGAGAGGAGGTTTGGATAGAACTTGTTTGTCTCAATTTGATTTTAAGGACTTTCCCTTCAGACCAACCAGACCCCCTTAACTTTGCCTCCTCACTTGCATGGTTAAACTGTGTAAGCATGTAGTCAGCCCAGTTAGAGTTAAAGTCGTGATAGCTGATTACTTCTTTCTGTTTAGTTGAAACCCAGACTTCCATGTTACTATCATCAGGCGTTATATAATCAATCAGAATGGTCAATAGCACTTTTACTGGCGGCTCCATCTGAAGAGACTCGGGGATTTTAGAGATGGCGTGTGCTACGCTTTCATGAACGTTTGTAGGGTTAATAATATTCATGTCTACTTCGCCAAACATATTGCCTAATTGTTTGTCACTACCAAATATTTCTTCCAGCGTATATAGTTTTCCGTCCTCGAATTTACTTGTGGTCGTCATTTTTAAAGCCACAATATTTACGTAGATTAAAAAATAAATGTAAATAAAAGTAAGTAAAACACGCTTTTTATTCTTCACCCAAGCATCGCAACACTTCAAGACACGTTAACCTTTACAATAACGCCTGCTAATATTTTAGCTTTTTCTGAATCACTACAGTTAATGTTTATCACTTTGACTGCTTCGTTAAATAGTTCACTATTATCTTTTATTATATTGTCTATATCATTCTCAAAACCAAATTCACTAAAATCAATGTTTAATAATTTCATTGTTTCGTCAAATAGTTCATTACAATTCTTTAAATCAGATTCACTGAGTTCGGCAGCCATTTTTAAATCTAAAATAAATAAAAAATTAATTGTAATTCAGCTGTTATTCATAGTCTTTTCTAATTGTAAAAACTGACCAGGTTTTAAAGGTAACAGTTACTCCTTCAAGATCATCATACACATGCAGGTCAGCATCTTCGGGGGCAATATTATCAAGTAAAATAGCAAAAAGCTTTATAATTGGTTTAGGTCAAGACTTTGGGATTATACTAACGGCTTTCAATACGCTTTTTCGAATAGTTTAAACTTTCAAAAAGTTCTGTTATAAATTCATCAAACATGTCCTTTACCACTTCTTTATCAACTCCAGCATTAATCGCCCAACCAAAATCATCAAATATTTCTGTAAGCTTTATAACTACGTGGGGGTTCATTTTTTTAACCAATTAAAATTATAAATTAAAAAATTAAGTAAGTTGCTCTTGTTTTTGTGCAAAAATCTGAAAAAGTTATGTGTGTGTGCGTGAGTGGGCAGGGGGCGGGGTGTGTGTGTGTGTGTGAGTGTGTGTGTGTGTGTGTGTGTGGGGTGGGGGGTTGGGTGTGTGTGGGGGGTTGGGTGTGTGTGCATGCGTGGGGTGGGGGTGGGGTGGCGGTGAGTGGGGGTGGGGTGGGGTGGGGGTGGTGGGGGGGTGCAGGAGTTACCTCCCCTTTAGTATTAAATTTTTGGCCCTGTTGAGGGGGCGGCGGTTGGTGGGCATGTGACACAGTTCTGGAGTATTTTAGTCCTGTGGCGGGCCTTTCTAGGACGCGGCGGTTATGCATAACCGATACTATTTTTAGAACCACGTCATACTATCGTCAGTAGTCCAAAACCCCGCCACGCAGGCCTGCACGCTGTTAGGCCGTCCCCGTGACCTCAACAGCCCAGCCCTCGTCGCTAGCCAGGCGGTTATGCATAACCGTTACTATTTTTAGAAGCACGTCATGCGTTTGTGGCTTTCACTGAGAGTCTTGCAGCAGAACCAGCCTTCAGCAAACAGGCGTAATTTCGGTCATGCTTTTCAACTTCATAAAAGAGTCTTCATCAATCGGCTCATAATCAAGTTTCTCGACAAAACAATTACGTAAAAAGCGTCCAGTTCACTTACTGTCATTTCACGTTTCCCTTGCTTGGTTTCTAAAAGATTTAAGCTCTATTTCGGTTGGGCTGGTTTCGAGCAACGGCAGGCTAAAAAACACTTCCTCACTCATTGACGTTCCGACCTTTTCTGGCCAGCTAGCTGACAGCCCGTAAGTCCCCAGCGAGAAATGATGTCATACTCCTGTTGATTGGTTGAACGCGCACACGTGGGCAGCTAAACTAATTAATAATTCAGTGTTATGTGCAGGCCCTTGTGCAGCGGCGCGTGCAAGAGCGTTCCAGTCAGTAATATTGATTGGAAGCGGTTAAGGCAGGACCGTGAAGCTATATAACTATTTGTTGATTTTATGTGTCTGTAGAGAATGTAAATATCTTTGTTCACGATCACCAAATCTTATCTTGCACGGAAACCCCCGTTTTAATTTGCTGATTTCGTCTATTTTAGAGGTTTTTTATGTGTTAATTTTTTTGTGAAACAGGTGTTAATTTTGACCAAAACTGACATGAGAAGGACGTGATTTGTATGTGAAAAGTGGGGTTTTCGTGCAAAATAAGATGGGTGGTCTTGACCCCGCATTTTTACATTCTCTCAGTGTCTTTCAGGGCAGCTATTTCTTTCTTCAGCTCTTCCAGTTCTGATGGGGGTTTAGGAGGGATGAAGTGCTGGTACTGGATGGGGTTTTCTGAAGGGTCTTCATCTTCTCTGCCCACCTCAGCGCCTCTTCCCTAGTGGTTGAGAAAGTGGTGGTAGCGTCCCCTCTCACTTGTCGCTCAGTTCCCGTTTCAGAGGTACTGATGCAAGTCCCTCGATAAATCTGTCCCTCAACATCTCGTCGGGCACACTGTCTGCTCTTCTGGAATTTATTTGCGCCGCTAGTGTACGAAGTCCTTGGGAGAATTCAAGAACAGTCTGCCCAGGGTGTTGCTGCTTTCCATGGAACGTAGACATCAGGCTTGTCAAGGGCCTACTGTCCCCAAACACTTTCTTGATGATGTTCAGCACCTTGTCGGACTTATCTTTTTCTACGTCTGGCACAACTCAGGATTTCGCAGCGTGCTTTCCCATGGAGGTGGCGGATGATGAATTCTACCGCCATGTTGTCGGGCATAGTATAGGCCTTGAGGAAGCGTTGTGCTTCCTCAACGAACTCCTCCGCCGGTCCGTCAGCAGGGTCTCCAGAGTAGCGAGGCAGCTTCGGAGGTGCCCACCATCGGGAGTTAGGCTGTTCATCTTCCATCCTGCTGTGTTGTTGTAGGGTCACCCTGTTCCGATCCTGTCGGGCGACGCCACGTGTAGTCAAGTGGTCGAGTGGTGTTGGTTCGTTGGAACGTGTGGCTCATTCACTCAATGGAACAATTCAGCGACTAGAAGGTGATAGGTGTTTATTCATCTTCACTACAACACACACAGCAGGGAGCAAGCCGTTTAAGGCACTGCGTGCAGCCTCTTCGATGTCGTCGGGTCTACGCCAGGCTTCAAATTGCCCGGTTTCCGTTCGTCAATCCTTTTTGTTCTTTCACGGACCACGACTTCCGGTTTTGTGGCTATACGCACGGACGATGTTAAATTTACATCTGTATGCACCCTATAACAATTAAGTAATAAAATCCACTTTGATCTTTGACGGAGAGAAAACACAACGCAGGGGAATGACGATTTGAAGGCAGTTGAGCTGAATTCCTATCTGCACACACTGGCGAGTCACACCGCCTGAGGCCGATCATCTGACGCTGGAAGACATGATATTCCAAGAGAATTATGCATTCGTCGATTGAAATGGCTGACGAATCTCGTTACCTCCGCCAGGGAAATTGTTTTCATCCCTTTTTGTGTATATGTCTGTCTGTGTGTCAGTCAGCAAAGCCTGCCCCAAAAGTACAGAACTGAATGAATGAATCTTTGGGTGAAAGATGGCACGATCGCCTAAGTTCGGTTCCCCTCAGCTCGGAAGGATCCAGATAAAAGGACGGTTGCAGGTTCCGTTTAGGAAGCATGTCGTAAAATATCAACTGATGCTAACGCACCATGGCGGAGGAACGTGGCATGTGGCGTCAAAGGACGGAATCCTCTAATGTTAGTACGATCCGTGGTGCGGAAATTTAGATCAGAGAAAGCCGATCCAAGTATCCGTTCAAGATCTGAGAGCGGATACCAGTATCATAATACTTTGTGTAGGGGACTGCACTCCCCCATTGCCCTTCTGTTTGTGTGATCAATGCAATCCACAGTTAATCGATTCACCTTCTGGTTTTGTAATGAAATACATCCACAGTTAAACGATCATCTTCTGGTTTTGTAAGGAATACATACACAGTTTAAACGATTCACCTTTGGTTTTGTAATGAATGCATCCACAGATTTAACGGATTTCTCCTTTCTGGTTTGTGATGACATCCACAGTTAAAACGTTTCACCTTCTGGTTTTGTGATGAGGCATCCGCATTAAACCGATTCAACCTTTGGTTTTGTGATGAATACATCCACAGGTTAAACGATTCACCTTCTGTTTTGTAGTGATTGCATCCACAGTGAAAACGATTCAACTTCTGGTTTTGTGTGAATACATCACGTTAAAACGAATCACCTTATGGTTTTGTTAATGAATGCATCCACAGTTTTAAAACGATTCCCCTTCTGGTTTTGTAATGAATGCATCCACAGTTGAAACGATTCTCCTTCTGGATTTTGATGAATACACCCACAGATTTAATCGATTCACCTCTGTTTTTGTATGTATTCACCCTCAGTTTAACGATTCACTTCTGGTCTTTGTGATGAATAATTACACAGTTAAAACGGATTTCACCTTCTGGTTTTGTAATGAATGCATCCACAAGTTGAAAACGATTCACCTTCTGGTTTTGTGATGTATACATCCACAGTTTAACCGGACTTTCACCCTTCTGTTTTGTAATGAATGCATCCACAGTGAAACGTTTCACATTCTGGTTTTGTGATGAATTCATCCACAGTTTTTAAACGATTCACCTTCTGGTTTTGTATGAATGCATCCACAGTGAAACGATTCACATTTGGTTTTGTGATGAATGCATCCACAAGTGAAACGATTTCACCTTCTGGTTTTGTGATGAATGCATTCCACAGTGAAACGATTCACCCTTCTGGTTTTGTAATGAATGCATCCACAGTGATGAACGATTCACCTTCTGGTTTGTAATGAATGCACTCCACAGTGAAAAAACAAATTCACCTTTGGTTTTGTAATGAATGCATCCACAGTGAAACGATTCACCTTATGTTTTGTAATGAATGCTCACCAGTTGAAACGATTTCACCTTCTGGTTTTGTTAAATTAATTGATCCACAGTTTAAACGATTAACCTTCTGGTTTTCGTGATGATTCATCCACAGGTTAACGTTACCTTCTGGTTGTGTGATGAATACATCCACAGTTTTAAACGATTCACCTTCTGCTTTTCTGTGAATGCATCCTCAGTTAAACGATTCACCTTCTAGTTTTGTGAGAATACATCCACAGTGAAACGATTCACCTTCTGGTTTTGTTATGAATGCATCCACAGTGAAACGATTCACCTTCTGGGTTAGCAATGAATGCATCCACAGTTTAAACGATTCACCTTTCTGGTTTTGTATTGAATGTATCACAGTGAATAACGATTCACCCTTCTGGTTTTGTGATGAAGCATACACAGTGAAAACGAATTAACCTTGGTTTTGTAATGAATGCATCCACAGTTAAACGATTTCACCTTCTGGTTTTGTGATGAATACATCCACAAGTTAATACGATTCACCTTCTGGCGTTGTAATGAATGCATCCACAGTGATAATCGACTTTCACCTTCTGGTTTTGTAATTGAATGCATCCACAAGAGTTGTTGAAATAAACGTTTCACCTTCTGGCGTTGTACTGAATACCCTAAAAAATTTTTTCCCCCCACCAGTTAAACGATTCACCTTCTGCGTTTTGTGATGAATATATCCACAGTTTTAAACGACGCACCTTCTGGTTTTGTGATGAATAATCCACAGTAATCTATTCACCTTCTGGTTTTTGTTGATGAATACATCCATCAGTTTTTAAACGGATTCACCTTCTGGTTTTGGATCAATGCATCCACAGGTAAACGATTCACCTTCTGGTTTTGTGATGAATACATCCACAGTTAAACGATTCACCTTTGGTTTTGTAATGAATAAATCCACAGTGAAACGATTACTTCAGTTTTGTTAATGAATGCATCCACCGTTAAACGATTCACCTTCTGGTTTTGTAAGGAATGCATCCCACTGTGATGAAAACGACTCACCTCTGTTTTGTAATGATGATCCACAGTTAAACGATTCACCTTCTTGTTTTGTAATCAATGCATCCACAGTTGAAAACGATTCACCTTTCTGGTTTTGTGATGAATACATTCCACAGTTAAACGATTCACCTTCTGGTTTTGTGATGAAAATGCATTCCACAGTTTTAAACGATTCACCTTCTTGTTTTGTAATGAATGCATCCAAGTTAAACTGATTCAACTTTCTAGTTCTTTGTGATGGAATACATCCACAGTTAAACGATTCACCTTCTGGTTTTGTTATGAATACATCCACAGTTAAACCGATTCCACCTTCTGCTTTTCTGATGAATGCATCCACAGTCTGAACGATTCCCCCCCCCCCCCCATTCTGTTTTGTGATGAATACATCACACAGTGAAACGATTCACCTTCTTGGTTTATTGCAATGAATACATCCACAGTGAAACGGATTACCTTCTGGTTTGGTAATGAATGCATTCCACGTGAAAACGATTTCTCCTTCTGAGTTTTGCAATGAATACATCCACAGTTAAACGATTAACCTTCTGGTTTTGTAATGAATGTTTCCACAGGTTGAAACGATTCACCGTTCTGGTTTTGTGATGATGATCCACAGTTTAAACGTATTCACCTTTGGTTTTGCAATGCAATGCATCGACAGTTTTTTAAATCGATTTCCCTTCTGGTTTTGTGATGGAATACATCCACAGTTTTTTTAAACGATTCACCTTCTGGTTTTGTAATGAATGGCATCCACAGTGATGAAACGACTCACCTTCTGGTTTTGTATTGAATGCATCCCCCAGTTAAACGATTCACCTTCTGGTTTTGTGATGAATGCATCCACAGGTTGAAAACGATTCACCTTCTGGTTTTGTGATGAATACATCCAAGTGAAACGATTCACCTTCTGTTTTGTAATGAATGCATCAACAGTTAAAACGATTCACCATCTGGTTTTGTGATGAATACATCCAAGTTAAATACGATTCACTTCTGGTTTGTTATTGAATGCATCCACACAGTGTGAGAACATTCACTTTGGTTTTGTAATGAATGCATCTCAGTGAAAACGATTCACCTTCTGGTTTTGTTATGAATGCATCCCATGGTGAATCGATTCACATTCTGGTTTTAGTTATGAATACATTCCCAAGTTTAAGCGATTCACCTTCTCGGTTTTTAGTGATTGAATACATCCACAGTTTTTTAAAACGATTCACCTTCTGGTTTTTGTGATGAATACATCACAGTTAACGATTCACCTTTCTGTTTTTGTTTATGATATGCATTCCACGTTGAAACGATTCACCTTCTGGTTTTGTGTTGGAAACATCCACAGTTAAACGATTCACTTCTGGTTTTGTTAATGAATTGCATCCCACAGTGAACGAGTTTCAACTTTGGTTTTGTGATGAATAAGCCACAGTAAACGATTTCACCTTCTGGTTTTGTAATGAATGCATCAACAGTGAAAACGATTCACCTTCTGGTTTTGTGATGATTACATTCCACAGTTTAACGATTCAGCTTCTGGTTTTGTAATGATGCATCAATAGTTGAAACGATTCACCTTCTGGTTTTGTGATGAATGCATTCCACGTGAAACGATTCACCTTCTGGTTTTCTGATGAATTGCATCCACAGTGAAAACGATTCACATTCTGGTTTTGTAATGTATGCATCTACAGTGAAAACGATTCACCTTCTGGTTTTGTAATGAATGCATTCCCACAGTGAACAATTCACCTTCTGGTTTTGTCATGAATGCATCACAGTGAAAACGATTCACCTTTGGTTTTGTAATGAATGCATCCACAGTGAAAACGATTCACCTTCTGGTTTTTGTAATGATGCATCAAGTTTTTTAAAGATTCACCTTCTGGTTTTGTGATGATACATCCACAGTTAACGATTCCACCTTTTGATTCTGTGATGATACATCCACAGTTTAAACGAATTCACTTCTGCTTTTCTGATGAATGCATCCTCAGTTTAAAACGATTCACCTTTCTAGTTTTGTGATGAATACATCACAGTGAAACGATTCACTTCTGGTTTTGGTAATGAATCATCCACAGGGAAAACGATTCACCTTTGGTCTTGCAATGAATTGCTCATCCACAGTTTAAACGATTCACCTCTGGTTTTGTAATGAATGTATCCACAGTGAAACGATTCACCACTTCTGGTTTTTGTGATGATTGCATCCAAAGTGAAACTAATTCACCTTCTGGTTTTGTAATGAATGGATCAACAGTTAAACGATTCACCTTTCTGGTTTTGTGAATGATACATCCACAGTTTTAAACGATTCATCCTTTTTGCTTTTGTAATGAACATGCATCCACAGTGTGAAACGATTCACCTTGGTTTTTGTAATGAATGCATCACTGTCTAAACGATTCACCTTCTGGTTTTGTACACTGAATGCATCCACGCGTGAAACGATTCCACCCTTCTGGTTTTGTGATGAATACATCCACAGTTAAACGATTCACCTTCTGGTTTTGTGATGGACTACATCCACAGTTTTTAAACGATTCACCTTCTGGTTTTGTGATGAATTTACATCAAAGTTAAACGATTCACCTCCTGGTTTAGGAATCAATGCTTCCCAGGAAACGATCACCTTCTGGTTTTGTGATGAATACATCCACAGTTTAAACGATTCAACTTCTGGTTTTGTAATGAATGCAATCCACAGTTAACGATTCACCTTCTGGTTTTTGCTATTGAAATGCCATCACAGTGAAAACGATTCCACTTCTGGTCTTGTAATGAATGCATCCAAAGTCAAACGATTCACCTTCTGGTTTTGTAATGAAATGCATCCACAGTTAAACGATTCACCTTCTGTTTTGAGTGAATAATCCACACAGTTAAACGATTCAACCTTCTGGTTTTGTGATGAATAACATCCACAGGTAAACGCTTCACCTTCTGCTTTTCTGATGAATGCATCCACAGTTAAACGATTCACATACTAGTTTTTGTGAAGAATTCTTCCACAGTGAAACGATTCACCTACTGGTTTTGTTAATGAATTGCATCCACAGTTGAAAACGATTTTCACCTTACTGGTTTTGCAATGATACCCCATCCACAGTTTAAAACGATTCTCCTTCTGGTTTTGTAATGAATGTATCCACACGTGAACGATTCACCTTCTGGTTTTGTGATGAATGCATCCACAGTTAAAACGATTCACACTTCTGGTTTTGCAATGAATGCATCCACAGTTAAACGATTCACCTTCTGGTTTTGTGATGAATACATCCACGTTAAACGATTCACCTTCAGGTTCTTGTAATGAATGCATCCCACAGTGGAAACGATTCACCTTCTGGTTTTGTGATGTAGGAATCCACAGTTTAAACGATTCACCTTTGGTATTGTGTGAATGCATCCACAGTTGATACGATTCACCTTCTGGTTTTTGATGAATACATCCACAGTTTTGAATCGATTACCTTCTGGTTTTGTAATGAATGCCATCAACAGTTAAACGATTCACCATCTGGTTTTGTGAAGAATATCATCCACCAGTTTAAAACATTCACCTTCTGGTTTTTGTAATGAATGCATCCACAGTGAAACGATTCACCTTCTGGTTTTGTAAGAATGATCACAGTGAAACTGATTCACCTTTCTGGTTTTGTAATGAATGCATCCATGGTGAATCGATTCACCGTCTGGTTTTGTTTTGGAATACATCCCAGTTATGCGATTCACCTTCTTGGTTTGGATGAATGCATCCACAGTTAAAAACGATTCACCTTCTGGTTTTGTGATGAATACATCCACAGTTATTAAAACGATTCACCTTCTGGTTTTGTAATCAATGCATCCACAGTGAAACGATTCACCTTCTGGTTTTGTGATGAATATTCCACTGTTAAACGATTCACCTTCTGGTTTTGTAATGAATTCATCACAGTTAAATCGATTCACTTCTGGTTTTGTAATGAATGCATCCATCAGTTAAACGATTATTCACCTTCTTGTTTTGTAATGAATTGCATCCACAGTTGTAAAACGATTCACCTTCTGGTTTTGTGATGAATACATCCACAGTTTAAAACGATCACCTTCTGGTTTTGTAATGAATGCATCCACAGTTAACGATTCACTTCTGGTTTTGTGATGAAATACTATCAACAGTTAATCGATTCATCTTTGGTTTTGTAATGAATGCATCCACGTGAAACGATTCACACTTCTCGTTTTTGTAATGAATGCATCCACAGTTAAACGGATTCACCTTCTGGTTTTGTAATGAATGCATCCACAGTTAAACGATTCACTTCTGGTTTTGTAATGAATGCATCCTTCAGTTTAAACGATTCACCTTCTGTTTTTGATCGAATGCATTTACAGTTAACGATTCAGCTTATGGTTTTGTAATGAATGCATCCACGTTAAAACGATTCAACCTTCTGGTTTTGTGATGATACTCCACAGTTAAACAACGAATTCACCTTCTGCTTTTCTGATTAATGCTTCCTCAGTTAAAACGATTTTAACCGTCTGTTTTGTGATGAATACATCCAAAGTGAAACGATTCACACTTCTGGTTTGTTAATTGAATGCATCCACAGTGAAACGATTCACCTTCGGTTTGCAATGAAATGCATCCACAGTTAAACGATTTCACCTTCTGGTTTTGTAATGAATGTATCCACAGTGAAACGATTCACCTTCTGGTTTTGTTGATGAATGCATCCACCAGTGAAACGATTCTTCACCTTCTGGTTTTGTTTTGTAATAATGCATCCACAGTTTAAACGATTTCACCTTCTGGTTTTGTGATGAATCATCCCAGTTAAACAATTCACCTTCTGGCGTTTAATGAATGCATCCACAGTGAAACGATTCACCTTCTGGTTTTGAATGAATGCATCCACAGTGAAACGATTCACCTTCTGGCGTTTGTACTGCAAAAAATTTTTTTGGCATCCACGGTGAAACGATTCACCTTCCTGGTTTTGTGATGAATACATCCACAGTTAAAAACGATTCACTTTTGGTTTTGTGATGAATACATCCACAGTTTTAAACGATTCACCTTCTGTTTTTGTGATGAATAATCCACAGTTTTTTAAAGATTAAACCTTTGGTTTTGAGAATCAATGCATCCACAGTTTAAAACGATTCACCTTTTGGTTTTTTGATGAATACATCCACAGTTAAACGATTCCACCCATCTGGTTTTGTAATGACTGCATCCACAGTGAAACCGATTCACCTTCAGGTTTTTTGTGCAATGAATGCATCCACAGGGTGGAAAACGTTTCACTTCTGGTTTTTAAAGAATGCATCCACAGTGAAACGACTCACCTTCTGATTTTGTAATGAATGCATCCACAGTAAACGATTCACCTTCTGGGATTTTGTAATCAATGTATCACAGTGAACGATTCACCTTTGTTTTGTGATGAATAATCCACAGTTAAACGATTCAACCTTCTGGTTTTTGTGATGAATACATCCACATTAAAACGATTCACCTTCTGGTTTTGTAATGTATGCATCCACAGTTTAAACGATTCACCTTCTGTTTTGTGATGAATACTTCACAGTTAAAGGATTCTCCTTCTGGTTTTGTGATGAATACATCACAGTTAAACGATTCACCTTCTGCTTTTTCTGATGATGCCTCCACAGTGGTTTTTAATAACGATCACATTCTAGTTTTGTGATGAATACATCACAGTTGAAAAGATATTCACCATTCCTGGTTTTGTAATGAATACAATCCACAGTGAAACGATTCACTTCTGGTTTTTGCAATGATTACATCCACAGTTTAAACGTTCACCTTCTGGTTTGTAATGAAGTTATCCACAGTGAAACGATTCACCTTCTGGTTTTTGTGATGAATGCATCCACTGTTTAAACGATTCACCTTCTGGTTTTGCTATGAATGCATCGACAGTTAAAAACGATTCCACCTTCTGGTTTTGTGATGAATACATCCACAGTTAAAACGATTCACCTTCTGGTTTTGTAATGGAATGCATCCACACGTGAAACCAATTAACCTTCTGCCTTTTGTGAATGTATGCATCCACAGTTAAACGGATTAACCTTTGTTTTGTGATGAATGCATCCACAGTGGAAACGATTCACCTTCTGGTTTGTGATGATTACATCCACAGTGAAAAACGATTCACCTTCTGGTTTTGTAATGAATTGCTTCCACAGTTAAACGATTCATCTTCTGGTTTTGTGATGAATACATACCACAGTTAACGATTCCACCTTTCTGGTTTTGCATGATGAATGCATTCCACAGTGAAACGAGTAACCTTCTGGTTTTGTGATGAAATACATCCAGTTTTTAAACGATTCACCATTCTGGTTTTTGTAATGAATGCATCCACAGTTAAAACGATCTCACCTCTGGTTTTGTAATGGAATGCATCCAATGAAACGATTCACCTTTGGTATTGTGATGAATACACCACAGTTTAAACGATTCACTTCTGTTTTTGTAATGAATTCATCCACAGGTAAACGATTCACCTTCTGGTTTTGTGATGAAATACATACCACAGTTAAAACGATTCACCTTCTGGTTTTGTTATGATTGCATCCACAGTGAAACGATTCACCTTCTCGGTTGTGATGGGAATACATCCACATGTTAAACGATTCACCTTTCTGGTTTTGTAATGTATGCATCCACAGTTGAAACGAATCACCTTCTGGTTTTGTAATGAATGCATCTCACAGTTAAAACGATTCACCTTCTGGTTTTGTCTGATGAATGCATCACAGTGAACGATTCTCATTCGGTTTGTGATGAATACATCCAGTGTAAAACGATTCACCTTCGGTTTGTAAGAATGTCATCCACAGTTAAACGATTCACCATCTGGGTTTGTGATGAATACATCCACAGGTAAAACGATTCACCTTCTGGTGTTTTGTAATGATGCATCCACAGTGTGAAACGGTTAACCTCTGGTTTTGTAATGAATGCATCCACAGTGAAACGATTCACCTTCTGGTTTTGTACTGAAATGCATCCATGGTGAATCGATTCACCTTCTGGTTTTGTTATGAATACATACACGGTTTTAAGCGATTCACCTTCTGGTTTTGTGATGATACCATCCACAGTTAAACGATTCACCTTCTGGTTTTGTGAGATTCCCATTCCACAGTTAAACGATTCACCTTCTGTTTTTGTAATGAATTCATCACAGTTAACGATTCACCTTTCGGTTTTTGTTGATGAATGCTCCACAGTTAAAACGATTCCAACTTCTGGTTTTGTGATGAATACATCCCAGTTAACCGGACTTCTACTTCTGTTTTGTTATGAATGCATCCCACAGTGAAAACGATTCAACTTCTGGTTTTGTGATGGAATAATCCACCTGGTTAAACGATTCACCTTCTGGTTTGTAATGAATGCACTCCACAGTGAAACGATTCACCCTTCTGGTTTTGTGATGAAATACATCCACAGTTTAACGATTCAGGCTTCTGGTTTTGTAATGAATGAATCCACTGAAACGATTCACCTCTGGTTTTTGTGATGTATGGCATCCACAGTGAAACGATTCTCCTTCTGGTTTTGTGAGAATGCATCCACACACGTTGAAACGATTCACCTTCTGGTTTTGTAATGACATGCATCTACAGTGAACGATTCACCTTCTGTTTTGTCATGAATGCATCCACAGTGATGAAACATATTCACCTTCTGGTTTGTAATGAATGCATCCACAGTGAAAAACGATTCACCTTTCCTGCGTTTTGTCAATGAATGCATCCACAGTTGAAACGATTCACCTTCTGGTTTTGTAATAATGCATCCACAGTTAAACGATTCTACATTCTGGTTTTGTGTGAATACATCCACATGTTAAACGATTCCCTTCTGGTTTTGTGATGTATTACATCCACAGTTAAACGATTCACTTCTGCTTTTCATGATGAAATTGCATCCTCGTTAAACGTTTCAACCTTTCTAGTTTTGTGTGATGAATACATTCCACAGTGAAAACGATTCACATTATGGTTTTTGTAATGGGGGGAATGACATCCACAGTGGAAAACGTTTCTCCTTCTGAGTCTTGACAAATGAATGCTTCACCAGTTAAACGTTTTCACCTTCTGGTTTTGTAATGAATGTGATCAACAGTGAACGGATTCACCTTTGGTTTTGTGATGAATGCATGCACGTGAACCGATTCACCTTCTGGTTTTGTAATGAATGGATCCACAGTTATAACGATTCACCTTCGGTTTTTGTGATGATACATCCACAGTTAAACGATTCACCTTTCTGGTTTGTTAATGAATGAATCCACAGTGAAACGATTCACCTTCTGGTTTTTGTAATGAATGCATCCACTGTTTGAAACAGATTCCCTTCTGGTTTTGTACTTAATGCATCCTCGGTGAAACGATTTTCACCTTCTGGTTTCTGTGATGAATACATCCACAGTTAAACGATTCACCTTTGGTTTTGTGATGAATACAATCCACAGTTTTTAAACGATTCACCTTCTGGTTTTGTGATGAATACATCCACAGTTTTAAACGATTCACCTTCTGGTTTAAGGAATGTTCAATGCATCCACAGTGAAAACGATTCACCTTCTGGTTTTGTGATGAATACATCCACTGTTAAACGATTCACTTCTGTTTGTAATGAATGAATCCACAGTGATGAAACGTTCACCTTCAGGTTTTGTAATGAATGCATCCACCCAGTTAAAACGATTCACCTTCTGGTTTTGTAATGTGCTATCCACAGTGAAACGATTCACCTTCTGGTTTTGAAATGAATGCACATCACACAGTTTTTTAAACGATTCACCTTCTGGTTTTGTAATGAATGCATCTCACAGTTTAAACGTTCACCTTCTGGTTTTGAGATGAATAATCACAGTTAACGATTCACTTCTGGTTTTGTGATGAATAATCACAGTTAAAACGATTCACCTTCTGCTTTTCTGATGAATGCATCCACAGTTAAAACGATTCACATTCTCGTTTTGTGATGAAATACATCCACAAGTGAAAACGATTCACCTACTGGTTTTGTAATGAATGCATTCCACAGTGAAACGATTCACCTTCTGGTTTTGCAAGAATTACATCCACAGTTAAACGGATTCACCTTCTGGTTTTGTAATGAATGTACCACAGTGAAAACGAGTTCACCTCTGGTTTGTGATGAATGCATCCACAGTTAAACGCATTCACCTTATGGTTTTGCAAGAATGCATCACAGTTTTAAACGATTCACCTTCTGGTTTTGTGATGAATACATCCACAGTAAACGATTCACCTTCCAGGTTTTGTAATGAATGCATTCCACAGTGTGAAACGTTTCACCTTCTGGTTTTTGTGATGAATGGAATCCACAGTTCTTAAACGATTCACCTTTGGTATTGTGATGAATGCATCCACAGTGAACGATTCACCTTCTGGTTTTGTGATGATTACATCCACGTGTGAAAAAACGATTCACCTTCTGGTTTTGTAATGAATGCATCCACAGTTTTAAACGATGCACCATCTGGTTTTGTGATGAATACATCCAACAGTTAAAACGATTCCAACCTTTTTGGTTTTGTAATGAATGCATCCAAGTGAAAAACGTTCAGCTTTGTTTTGTAATGAATGGATCCACAGTTAAACGATTCACCTTCTGGGTTTGTGATGAATACATCCACAGTTAAACGATTCACCTTTTGGCTTTTGTAATGAATAAGCATCACAGTTGAAACAGATTCACCTTCTTGGTTTTGTAATGAAATGCATCCACAGTTTAAACGATTCACCTTCTGGTTTTGTACTGATTGCATCCACGGTGAAAACGATTCACCTTCTGGTTTTTGATGAATACATCCACAGTTAAACGATTCACACCTTCTGGTTTTGTGATGAAATAATCACAGTTAAAACGATTCACCTTCTGGTTTTGTGATTGAATCATCCACAGTTCTTAAACGATTCACCTTCTGGTTTAGGGAATCAATGCATTCCACAGTGAAACGATTCACCTTCTGGTTTTGTGATGAATACATCCACTGTTTTAAACGGGATTTCACCTTCTGGTTTGTAATGATTGTTTTTTACATCCACAGTGAAAACGATTCACCTTCAGGTTTGTAATGAATGCATCCAAGTTAAACGATTCACCTTTGGTTTTGTAATGATGCATCCACAGTGAAACGATTCACCTTCTGGTTTTTGTAATGAATGCATCCACAGTTAACGATTCACATTCTGGTTTTGTAATGAATGCATCCACAGTTAACGATTCACCTTCTGGTTTTGAGATGGAATACATCCACACTTAAAACGATTCACCTTCTGGTTTTGTGATGAATACATCCACAGTTAAACGATTCACCTTCTGTTTTCTGATGAATGCATCACAGTTATAACGATTTTCACATTCTAGTTTTGTGATGAATACTCCACAGTATAAACGATTCAACTACTGGTTTTGTATGAATGCATCCACAGTGAACCGATTCCACCTTCTGGTTTTGCAATGAATACTCCACAGTTAAACGATTCACCTTCTTGGTTTTGTAATGAATGTATCCACAGTGAAACGATTCCCTTTGGGTTTTGTGATGAATTGCATCCACAAGTTTTAAAACGATTCACCTTCTGGTTTTTGCAAGAATGCATCCACAGTTAAACGATTTCAACCTTCTGGTTTTGTGATGAATCATCCACATTAAAACGATTACCTTCTGGTTTTTTAATGATGCATTCCACAGTGAAACGTTTCACTTCTGGTTTTTGATGAATGAATCCACAGTTAACGATTCACTTTGGTATTGTGATGATTGCATCCACAGTGAAACGATTCATTCTGGTTTGTGTTGAATACATCCACAGTGAAACGATTCACCTTCTGCGTTTTGTATGAATGCATCCACAGTTAAACGATTCACCATCTGGTTTTGTGATGAATACATCCACAGTTAAACGATTCACCTTCTGGTTTTGTAATGAATTGCATCCACAGTGAAACGATTTCACCTTTGGTTTGTAATGAATGCATCACAGTGAAACGATTCACCTTCTGGTTTTGTAATGAATGCATCCATGGTGAATCGATTCATACATTCTGGTTTTGTTATGAAACATCCACAGTTATAAGCGATTCACCTTCTGGTTTGTGATGAAGGCATCCACAGATTTAATCGAATCACCTTCTGGTTTTGTGATGAATACATCCACAGTTTAAACGATTCACCTTCTGTTTTGTATCATGCAAATCCACAGTGAAACGATTCACTTCTGGTTTTGTGATGAATACATCCACAGTTAAACGATTCACATTCTGGTTTTGTTAATGAATGCATCCACAGTTAAACGATTCACCTTCTGCGTTTTGTAATGAATGCATCCACAGTTAAACGATTCACCTTCTTGTTTTGTAATGAACTGCATCCACAGTGAAACGATTCACCTTTCTGGTTTTGTGATGATTACATCCACAGTTAAACGATTCACCTTCTGGTTTTGTAATGAATGCATCACCACAGTTTAATAACGATTCACCTTCTGGTTTTGTGATGAATACATCCCACAGTTAAACGATTCATCTTCTGGTTTTGTAATGAATGCATCCACAGTGTAACGATTCACCTTCTGGTTTTGTAATCGAATGCATCAACAGTTAATCGATTCACCTTCTGGTTTTGTAATGAATGCCATCCACAGTTAAACGATTCACCTTGCTGGTTTTGTAATGAATGCATCCACAGTTTTTACGATTCAACCTCTGGTTTTGTTTAATGAATGCATGTACAGTTAAACGATTCAGCTTCTGGTTTTGATAATGAATGCCATACACAGTTTTAAACGATTCACCTTCTGGTTTTGTGATGAATACATCCACAGTTTTTTAAACGATTCACCTTCTGTTTTCTGAATGAATGCATCTTCAGTTTAAACGATTCACCTTCTGTTTTGTGATGAATCACATCACAGTGAAACGATTCACCTTTTCTGGTTTTGTATGAATGCATCCACAGTGAAACGATTCAACCTTCTGGTTTTGCAATGGAATTGCATCACCAGTTATTAAACGATTCCCTTCTGGTTTTTGTAATGAATGTATCCAAAGTGGAAACGATTCACCTTCTGGTTTTGTGTTGGCATCACAGTGAAACGATTCACCTTCTGGTTTTGTAATGAATGCATACCACAGTTTAAACGATTCACCTTGCTGCTTTGTGTTGAATACATCCCACAGTTAAAACATTTCACTTCTGGCGTTGTATTGTACATGAATGCATTCCACAGTGGAAACGATTCACCTTCTGGTTTTGTAATGAATGCATCCACAGTTGAAACGATTCACCTTCTGGGTTGTTAATGAATGCATCCACTGGTGAAACGATTCACCTTTCTGTTTTGTGATGAATACAATCCACATGTTAAAACGATTCACCTTCTGGTTTTGTGATGAATACAACCACAGTTAAACGATTCCACCTTCCTGGTTTTGTGTATTATACATCCACAGATAAACGATTCACCTTCTGGTTTTGGAATCAATGCATCCACATGTTAAACGATTCACCTTCTGGTTTTGTGATGAATCACATCACAGTTTTTAAACGATTCAACTTCTGGTTTTGTTAATGAATGCTTCCACAGTGAAACGATTCCACCTTAGGTTTTGTATTGAATGCATCCACAGTTTAAACGATTCACCTTCTGGTTTTGTAATGAATGCATCCACAGTGAAACGACTCACCTTCTGATTTTGTAATGAATGCATCCAACAGTTAAACGATTCCTCTTCTGGTTTTTGTAATCAATGTATCCACAGTGATGCGATATCACCTTCTGGATTTTGTGATGAAATTCAGCCACAGTTAAACGATTCACCTTCTGGTTTTGTGCATGAATACTCCACAGTTTAATCGATTCACTTTCTGGTATTTTTTGTAATGAATGCATCCACAGATTAAACGATTCACCTTCTGGTTTTGTAATGAATGCATCCACAGTTAAACGTATTCACATTCTGGTTTTGTGATGAATACTTCCACAGTTAAAGGACTTTACCTTCTGGTTTTGTGATGAATTACATCCACATTTTTAAACGATTCACTTCGCTTTTCTGATGAATGATCTCACAGATAAACGATTCAACATTCTAGTTTTGTGATGAATACTTCCACAGTGAAAACGATTCACTACAGGTTTTGTAATGAATACATCCACAGTGAAAACGATTCACCTTCTGGTTTTGAATGATTACATCCAGTTTAAACGTTCACCTTTGGTTTTGGGAATGGGAATGTATCCACAGTGAACGATTCACTTCTGGTTTTGTGATGATATGCATCCACAGTTTAAACGATTCACCATTCTGGTTTTTTGCAATGAATGCATTCGACAGTTAATCGATTACCTTCTGGTTTTGTGATGAATACATCCACAGTTTAAACGATTCTCATTCTGGTTTTGTAATGTATGATCCCACAGTGAAACAATTCAACCTTCTGGTTTTGTGATGAATGCATCCACAGTTTTAAATACGATTCACCTTCGGTTTTGGGATGAATGAATCCACAGTGAACCGATTCACCTTCTGGTTTTGTGATTGTATACATTCCAAAGTGAAACACGATTCACCTTCTGGTTTTGGAATGGAATGATCCAACTGTTTTAAAACGGCATTATCTTCTGGTTTTGTGATGAATAATCCACCAGGTAAAACGATTCACCTTCTGGTTTGGTAGTGAATGCATCCAAAGTCGAACGATTCACCTTCTGGTTTTGTGATGAATACATCCACAGTTCTAACGATCACCTTCTGGCTTTTGTAATGAATGCATCCACAGTTAAAACCGATTCACCTTCTGGTTTTGGAATGAATGCATCCCAGTGAGTACATTACCTTCTGGGTATTGTGTTGAATACACCACCAGTTAAACGATTCACCTTCTGTTTTTGTAATGTATTCATCCACAGTTAACGATTCACCTTCTGGTTTTGTGATGAATAACTTACACAGTTAAACGATTAACCTTCTGGTTTTGTAATGAATGCATCCACAGTGCAAACGATTCACCTTTCTGGTTTTGTGATGAATACATCCACAGTTAAACGATTCACCTTTGGTTTTGCTAATGATTTGCATCCACAGTTGAAACGATTCACCTTCTGGTTTTGTGATGAATACCTCCACAGTTTAAACGATTCACCTTCTGGTTTTGTAATGATTGCAATACACAGGTGAAAAACGATTAACCTTCTGGTTTTTGTGATGAATGAATCACAGTGAAACGATTCCACCTTCTGGTTTTGTGATGAATGCATCCACAGTGAAACGATTCACCTTCTGGTTTTGTAATGAATGCATCCACAGTGAAAAACGATTTCACCTTCTGGTTTTGTAATGAATGCATCCACAGTGAAACAAACTTCTCCTTCTGGTTTTGTAATGAATGCATCCACAGTGAAACGATTTCACCTTCTCGGTTTTGTAATGAATGCCTCCACAGTTGAAACGATTCCGCCTTCTGGTTTTGTAATGAATGCATTCCACATTAAAAGATTCACCTTTTGTTTGTGATGAATTCATCCACAGTAAACGATTTCACCTCTTCTGGTTTGTGATGAATTACATTCCACAGGTTTAAAAGATTCACTTCATGCTTTTCTGATGAATGACATCCTCAGTTAAACGATTTCAACCTGTTCTAGTTTTGTGATGAATACATCCACAGTTGAAACGAGATTCACCTTGCCGTTTTTGTAATGAAATGCATCCACAGTGAAACGATTCACCTCTGGTTTGCAATGAATGCATTCCTCAGTTTAAACGATTTCACCTTCTGGTTTTGTAATGGAATGTATCCAACAGTGAAACGATTCACCTTCTGGTTTTGTGATGAATGCATTCCACAGTGAAACGATGTCACTTATGGTTTTGTAATCGAATGGCATCCACAGTTTTTAACGATGACACTTCTGGTTTTTGTGATGAATACATCCACAGTTAAACGATTCACCTTATGGGCGTTGTAAGAATGCATCCACAGTGAAACGATTCACCTTCTGCGTTTTGTAATGAATGCTCCACAGTGAACGATTCACCTTTTGCTTTGTACTGAATGAATCACACAGTTAAAACGATCACCTTCTGGTTTTGTGATGAAGATATCCCACAGTTTTTAAACGATTAACCTGCTGTTTTTGGTTGAATGCATCCACAGTTAAACGATTCACCTTCTGGTTTTGTGATTGAATACATCACTGTATAAAACGATTCACCTTCTGGTTTTGGAATCAATGCATCCACAGTTTTAAACGAATCACCTTCTGGTTTTGTGAGGGAATACATCCACAGTTTAAACGATTCACCTTCGGTTTTGTAATGAATGCATCCACAGTTAAACGATTCACCTTTGGTTTTGAGATGATACATCCACACTTTAACCGATTCACCTTTCTGGTTTTGTGATGAAATACTCCACGTTAACGATCACTTCTGCTTTTTCTGATGAATGCATCCACAGTTAAACGATTCACATTCTAGTTATTGTGATGAATACATCACAGTGAAACGACTTCACCTACTGGGTTTTGTATATGAATGCATCCACAGTGAAACGATTCACCTTCTGGTTTTGCAATGATTACATCCACAGTTTAAAAACGATTCACCTTTCTGGTTTTGTAATGATGTATCACAGTGAAACGATTCACCTTCTGGTTTGTGAATGATGCATCCACAGTTAAAACGATTCCCCTTCTGGTTTTGAATGAAGGCTTCACAGGTTAAAACGATTCACCTTCTGGTTTTTGTGATGATCATCCACAGTTAAACGATTCACCTTCTGGTTTTGTAATGAATGCATCCACAGTGAACGCTTCACCTTCTGGTTTTGTGATGAATGAATCACAGTTTATCGATTTCCACCTTCTGGTATTTTGGATGTGAATGGCGCATCCACAGTGAAACCGATTCACCTTCTAGGTTTTGTTGATGAATACATCACAGTGCAATGAAACGATTCACCCTTCTGGTTTTGGAATGAATGCATCCACAGTTATACGATTCACCATCAGGTTTTTGTGATGTGAATACATCCACAGTTTAAACGATTCACCTTCTGGTTTTGTATGAAATGCATCACAGTGAAACGATTCTCCTTCTGGTTTTGTAATGAATGCATCCACAGTGAAACGATTCACCTTCTGGTTTTGTAATGAATGCATCCATGGTGAATCGATTTCTCTTCTTGTTTTGTTATGAATTACAATCCACAGTTAAGCGATTCACCTTCTGGTTTGTGATGGAATGCATCCACAGTTTTAAAACGATTCAACTTATGGTTTTGTGTGAATACATCACAGTTTGAAAACGATTCACCTTCTGGTTTTGTAATCAATGAATCCACAGTGAAAAAACGATTACCTTCGGTTTTGTGATGAAATACCATCCACAGTTAAAGATTCACCCTTATGGTTTTGTAATGAATGCATCCACAGTTTTTAAACGATTAACCTTCTGGTTTTGTATGAATGCATCACGTTAAACGATTCACCTTTTGTTTTGTAATGAAGGCAATCCACAGTTGAACGATTCACCTTCTGGTTTTGTGATGAATACATCCACAGTTAAACGATTCACCTTCTGGTTTTGTTAATGAATGCATCCACAGTTAAACGATTTCACCTCTGTTTTGTGATGATTACATCCACAGTTTTTAAAACGCCCCAATTCATTCTCTCTGGTTCTTGTAAGAATTTGCATCCAACAGTGAAACGATTCACCTTCTGGTTTTGTAATGTATGCATCTCCCACAGTTTAAACGATTCACCTTCTGGTTTTGTATGAATGCATCCACAGGTTAAACGATTCAACCTTCTGGTTTTGTTAATGAATGCAATCCACAGTTAAACGATTCTCTTCTGGTTTTTGTAATGAATTGCATTTTACAGTTTTAAACGATTCACTTCTGGTTTTGTGAAGAATGCATCCACAGTTAAACCGATTCACCTTCTGGTTTTGTGATGAATACATCCACAGTCTTAAACGAATATCTCCTTTGCTTTTCTGATGAATGCATCCTCGTTAAACGATTCACCTTCTAGTTTTGTGATGAATACAATCAACAGTGATAAGATTCACCTTCTGCGTTTGTGTACATGAATGCATCCACGTGAAACGATTTCACCTATCTTGGTTTTTGCAATGAATTGGGCATCCACAGTTTTTTAAAGATTCACCTTCTGGTTTAAGTTTTGTAATGGAATGTATCCACAGTGAAACGATTCACCTTCTGGTTTTGTGATGAATGCATCCACAGTGAAAAATCGATCTCACCTTCTGGTTTTGTAATTGAATGCATCACAGTTAAACGATTCACCTTCTGATTTGTGATGAATACATCCACAGTTTAAACATTCACCTTCTGGCGTTGTAATGAATGCATCCACAGTGAAACGATTCACCTTCTGGTTTTGTAATGAATGCATTTCCCAGTGAATCGTTTCACCTTCTGGCGTTGTACTGGAATGCATCCACGGTGAAACGATTCACCTTCTGGTTTTGTGATGAATTCATCCACAGTTAAACGATTCACCTTATGGTTTTGTATGCTACATACACAGTTAAACGATTCACCTTCTGGTTTTGTGATGAATACATCCACAGTTAAACGATTCACCTTATGGTTTTGGAATCAGTGCATCACAGTTAAACGATTCACCTTCTGGGTTTGTGATGAATACATCCCACAGTTAAACGATTCACCTCTGGTTTTGTATGAATGCATCCACAGTGAAACGATTCACCTTCAGGTTTGTAATGAATGCATCACAGTTTAACGATTCACTTCTGGTTTTGTAATGAATGCATCCACAGTGAAAACGGGACCTCACTTTGATTTTGTTAATGAATGATACACAGTTAAACGGTTCACCTTCTGGTTTTGTTAATCAATGTATCACAGTGAGCGATTCACCTTCTGGTTTTGTTGATGAATACATCCACAGTTTAAACGATTCAACTTTCTGGTTTGAGATGAATACATCCACAGTTAAACGATTTAACTTCTGGTTTTGTTAATGAATGCATCCACAGTTAAACGATTTTCACCTTTGGTTTTGTAATGAATGCATCCACAGTAAAACGATTCACCTTTGGTTTTGGTGATGAATACATCCACAGTTTAAGGATTTCACCTCTGGTTTTGTTGATGATACATCCCAGGTAAACTATTACCTTCTGCTTTTCTGATGAATGCATCCACCAGATAAAAACGATTTCACATTCTAGTTGTGATGAATACACCACAGTGAAAACCGAGTCACCTACTTGGTTTTGTAATGAATACATCACAGTGAAACGATTCACCTTCTGGTTTGCAATGAATACATCCACAGTTAAACGATTCACTTACTGGTTTTGTAATTGAATGTATCCACAGTGATACGATTCCACCTTCTGGTTTGTGATGAATGCATCCACAGTTACAACGATTCACCTTCTGGTTTTGCAATGAATGCATCGACAGTTAAACGATTCACCTTCTGGTTTTGTGATGAATATACATCCACAGTTTAAACGATTTTCACCTTCTGTTTTTGTAATGAATGCATCCACAGTGAAAACAATTCACTTCTGGTATTTGTGATGGAATGCAATCCACAGTTAAACGATTCACCTTCTGTTTGTGTGAATGCATCTCACAGTGAAACGACTCACCTTCTGTTTTGTGAAGAAACATCCACAGTGAAACGATTCACCTTCTGGTTTTTGTAATGAATGCATCCACAGTTAAAACGATTCATTCTTCTGATTTTGTGATGGAATACATTCCCACAGTTAAAACGATTCAGACCTTCTGGTTTTGTAGGGAATGCATCCACATGATTCGATTCACCCTTAATGTTTTGTGATGAATACATCCACAGTTAAAACGATTTCACCTTATGGTTTTTGTAATGAAATGAATCCACAGTTTTAACGATTCACTTCTGGTTTGCAAATGAATGAATTCCACTGTTGAAACGATTCACCTTATAGGTATTGTGATGACTACACCCACAGTTGTTAAACGATTCACCATTCTGTTTTTTGTAATGGAATCATCCACAGTTTTAACGATTCACCTTCTGGGTTTTGTGATGAATACACCAAGTTAAAATCGATTCACCTTCTGGTTTGTATGATGGCATCCACAGATGAAACGATTCACCCTTCTGGTTTTGTGATGAATACATCCACAGTTAAACATTCACCTTCTGGTTTTGTAATGAATGCATCCACAGTGGAAACGATTTCACTTCAGGTTTTGTATGAATAATCCACAGTTAAAAGATTCACCTTCTGGTTTTGTAATGAATGCATTCCACAGTTTGAAACGATTCACCTTCTTCGGTTTAGTGATGGAATGCTTCCACAGTGAAACGATTCCACCTTCTGGTTTTGGATGAATGCATCACAGTTGAAAGATTTCACCTTATGGTTTTGTAAAGAATGGCACCACAGTGAAACGATTTCACCTTCTGTGTTTTTGTAAATGAATGATCCACAGTGAAACAATTCACCTTCTGGTTTTGTAATGAATGCATCCACAAGTGAAACGATTCCACCTTCTGGTTTGTAATGAATGCCTCCCAGTGAAACGATTCACCTTCTGGTTTTGTATTGAATGCATCCACAGTTAAAGGATTCACCTTTGGTTTTGTGATGACATACATCCACAGTTAAACGATTTCACCTTCTGGTTTTTGATTGAAGAATACATCCACAGTTAAACGATTCACCTTCTGCTTTTCTGAATGAATGGCTTCCTCAGTTAAAACGATTAACCTTCTAGTTTTGTGATGAAATACATTCCACAGTGAAAACGATTCACCTTCTGGTTTTGTAATGAATGCAATCCACAGTGAAACGATTCACCTTCTGGTTTAGCAATGAATTGCATCCCACAGTTTAAAAACGATTCCCTTCTGGTTTTGTAATGAATGTATCCACAGTGATACGATTACCTTTGGTTTGGTGATGAATGCATCCACAGTGAAACGATTCACCTTTCTGGTTTTGTAATGAATGCATCCACCAGTTTTAAACGATTCACTTCTGTTTTTTGTGATGAATACATCCACAGTTTTAAACGATTCACCTTCTGGCGTTTGTAATGAATGCATCCACAGTGAACGATTTCACCTTAGTTTTGTAATGATGCATCCTCAGTGAACAATCGATTCACCTTCTGGCATTGTATGAATGCATACACAGTTAACGATTCACCTTCTGTTTTGTGAATGAATTTATCCACCAGTTAAACGATTCACTTTGTTTTGTGATGTATACATCCACGTTAATCGATTCACTTCTGGTTTTTTTGAAATGAATAATCCAA
This sequence comes from Conus ventricosus, assembly GCA_018398815.1. Taxonomy (NCBI): domain Eukaryota; kingdom Metazoa; phylum Mollusca; class Gastropoda; order Neogastropoda; family Conidae; genus Conus; species Conus ventricosus. Next base: position 11,529 of record JAFLJL010015159.1, on the reverse strand, counting down.
GTTTACGATTCACCCTTCTGGTTTTGGAATCAATGCTTCCAGCGTTAAACGATTCACCCTTTCTGGTTTTTGTGATGAATACATCCACAGTTAAACGATTCACTTTGGTTTTTGTAATGAATACATCCACCAGTGAAGGGCTGTAGATTCACTTCAGGTTTTTGTAATGAATGCTTCCACAGTTAAAAAGATTCACCTTCTGGTTTTGTAATGTTGCCATCCACAGTGAAACGACTCACTTCTGGTTTTGTAATGAATGCATTCAAGTTAAACGATTCACCTTCTGGTTTTGTAATCCAATGCACACAGTGAAACGGATTCACCGTCTGGTTTTTTGATGATACATCACAGTTAACGATTCACCTTCGGTTTTGTGATGAATACATCCACAGTTAAACGTTTCACTATCTGGTTTTGTGCATTGAATGCATCCACAGTTTAACGATTTCACCTTCTTGTTTTGTAATGAATGCATCCACAGTTAAACGATTCAACTTCTGGTTTTGTGATGAATACAGCCACAAGTTAAACGATCACCTTCTGTTTTTGTTATGAATACATCCCCAGTTATCGATTCACCTTCTGCTTTTCTGATAATGGCATTCCACAGTGAAACGATTCACATTCTAGTTTTGTGATGAATATTCACAGTGAAAACGATTCACTTCTGGTTTTGGCAATGGAATCACATCCACAGTGAAACGATTCACCTTCTGGGTTTTGTAAATGAATGCATCACAGTGAAACGATTCACCTTCTGGTTTTGCAATGAATACATCCACAGTTAAACGATTCACCTTCTGGTTTTGTAATGAAGTGTATCCACAGTGAAACGATTCACCTTCTGGTTTTCGTGATGAATGCATCCACAGTTAAACGATTCCCTTCTGGTTTTGCAATGAATGCATCGGACTGTAAACGATTTCCACCTTTGGTTTTGTGATGAATACATCCACAGTTTATACGATTCACCTTCTGGTTTTGATAATGAATGATCCACAGTGAAAAGACTCACCTTCTGGTTTTGTAATGAATGCTTCACAGTTCAAACGATTCACCTGCTGGGATTTTGTGATGAATGCATTCCACAGTGAAACGATTTCACTTCTGGTTTTGTGGATGAATACATCCACAGTGAACGATTCTCCTTTGGTTTTGTATGAAGAATCCTCTGTTTTAACGATCACCCATCTGGGTTTTGTGATGAATCCATCCACAGTTTAAACGATTCCACCTTCTGGTTTTGCAAAGAATGCATCCACAGTGAAACCGGATTCACCTTTTGTTTTGTAATGAATGCATCCACAGGTGAAACAGATTCCCTTTCTGGTTTTGTAATGAATGACATCATGGTGAATCGATTCACCTTCTGGTTTTGTTAGAATACTCCACAGTTAAGCGATTCACTTCTGGTTTTGTGATTGAATACATCCACAGTTGTTAAACGATTCATACCTTCTGGTTTTGCTATGAATACATCCACAGTTAAACGATCACCTTCTGTTTTTGTAATGAATTTCATCCACAGTTAAACGACATATCACCTTTGGTTTTGTGATGAATGCATCTCACAGTTAAACGATTAACCTTCTGGTTTTGTGATGAATACATACACAGTTAAAACGATTCACCTTCTGGTTTGTAATGAAATGCATCCACAGTGATAACGATTCACCTTCTGGTTTTGTGATGAATACATCCACAGTTAAACGATTCACCTTGCGTTTTGTAGTGAATGCATCCACAGTGAAACGATTCACCTTCTGGTTTTGTGATGAAATTACTCCACAGTTTAACTATTAAGCTTCTGGTTTTTTGTAATGAATGCAGCCACAGTGAATCGATTCACCTTCTGGTTTTTGTGATGAAATGCATCCATAAGTGAAATCGATTCACCTTCTGGTTTTGTGATGAATGATCCACAGTTGAACGATTCACCCTTTGTTTTGTAATGAAAAGCATCTACAGTGAAAACGATTCACCTTCTTGGTTTTGTAATGAATGCATCCACAGGTGAAACAATTCACCTTCTGGTTTTGTAATGAATGAATCACAGTGAAATCGCATTCACCTTCTGGTTTTTAAATGAATGCATCCACAGTGAGCGAATTCACTTCTGAGTTTTGTAATGAATGCATCCAACAGTTAAACGATTCACCTTCTGGTTTTGTGATGAATTACATCCACAGTTTAAAACGATTACCTTCTGGTTTGTGACTCGAATACTCCACAGTTTTTAAAAAACGATTCACCTTCTGGCTTTCTCTGCATGAATGCATCCTCACGTTAAACCGGATTCACCTTATAGTTTGTGATGAATACATCCACAGTTGAAACGATTCACCTTCTGGTTTTGTAATATGAATGCATCCACAGTGAAACGATTCACCTTCTGGTCTTGCAATGAATGCATCCACAGTTAAACGATTCACCTTCGGGTTTGTAATGAATGTTATCCTCAGTGTGAAACGATTTCACCTTATGGTTTTGTGATGAAATGCATCCACAGTGAAACGATTCACTTCCTGGTTTTGTAATGAAATGGATCCACAGTTAACGATTTCACCTTCTGGTTTTGTGATGAATACATCCACAGTTAAACGATTCACCTTTTGGCTTGTAATGAATGCATCCACAGTGATATAACGGATTCACTGTCTGGTTTTGTAATGAATGCATCCACTGTTTGAACGATTCACCTTCTGGTTTGTACTGAATGCATCAGGTGATAAAGATTCACCTTCTGGTTTTGTGATGAATAATCCACAGTTTAAAGATTCACCTTCTGGTTTTGTGATGAATACATCCACAGTTAAACGATTCACCTTCTGGTTTTGTGATGAATAAATCCACAGTTAAACGATTCCACCTTCTGGTTTTGGAATCAATGCATCACAGTGAAACGATTCACCTTCTGGTTTGTGTGATGATTACATCCACAGTTACAACGATTCACCTCTGGTTTGTAATGAATGCATCACAGTGAACGATTCAACTTCAGGTTTTGTAATGATGGCATCCACAGTTTAAACGATGAACTTCTGGTTTTGTAATGAATGATCCACAGTGAAACGATTCACTTCTGGTTTTGTAATGAATGCATCCACAGTTAAACGATTCACCTTGGTTTTGTAATGATTGCATCCACAGTTAAAACGATTCACCTTCTGGTTTGAGTGAATACATCCACAGTTTAAAACGATTCACTTCTGGTTTTGTGATGAATACATACACAGTTAAACGATTCACCTTCTGCTTTTCTGATGAATGCATCCAACAGTTAAACGATTACATTCCTAGTTTTGTGTATGAATACATTCACAGTTGACACGATTCACTACTGGTTTTGTAATGAATGCATCACAGTTGAAACGTTTCACCTCTGGTTTTGCAATGAATACATCCACAGTTAACGATTCACCCTTCTGGTTTTGTAAGGAAAGGATCCACAGTGAAACGATTCACCTTCTGGATTTTGTGATGAATGCATCCACAGTTTTTAAAACGGTTCACCTTCTGGTTTTGCAAGAATGCATCCACAGTTAATCGATTCACCTTCTGGTTTTGTGATGAATTACCATCACAGTTAAACGATTCCACCTTCTGGTTTTGTAATGAATGCATCCACAGTGAAACGATTCACCTTCTGGTTTTCTTGTGATGAATGAATTCACAGTTTTAAAACGATTTCACCTTCTGGTTTTTGTGATGGAATGCCATCCACAGTGAAAACGATTCACCTTCTGGTTTTGTGATGAATACATCCACAGTGGAACGATTCACTTCTGGTTTTGAAATGAATGCATCCACAGTTAAACGATTCACCATCTGGTTTGTGATGAATACATCACAGATAAACGATTCACCTTCTGGTTTTGTAACTGAATGCATCCACAGTGAAAACGATTCACCTTCCTGGTTTGTAATGAATGGATCCACAGTGAAAACGATTCACTTTGGTTTTGTAATGATTGATCCATGGTGAATCGATCTCCTTCTGGTTTGTTATGAATACTCCTCAGTTAAGCGATTCACCTTCTGGTTTGTGATGAATGCATCCACAGTTAAACGATTCACCTTCGGGTTTTGTGATGAATACATCCACAGTAAACGATTCACCTTCTGGTTTTTTGTAATCATGCATCCCACAGTGAAACGATTCACCTTCTGGTTTTGTGAATGAATACATACACAGTTAAAACGATTCACCTTCTGGTTTTGTAATGAATGCATCCACAGTTTTAAACGAATTCACCTTCTGTTTTTGTATGGAATGCATCCCAGTTTAAACGATTCACCTTCTTGTTTTGTAATTGAATGCATTCCACAGTTGAACGAAAAATTTCCCACCCTTCTGGTTTTGTGATGAATACCTCCACAGTTAAACGATTCACCTTCTGGTTTTGTAATGAATGCATCCACAGTTATAACGATTCCACTTATGGTTTTGTGATGAATACTTCTCAGTTAACGATTCATCTTCTGGTTTTGGAATGAAGGCATCCACAGTGAAACCGATTCACCTTCTGGGTATTGTAATGAATGCATCCACAGTTAAACGATTCACCTTCTGGTTTTGTAATGATATGCATCCACAGTTAAACGATTCACCTTCTGGATTTTGTAAATGAATGCATCCACAGTTTTTTAAACGATTCACTCTCTGGGTTTTGTTATGGAATGCATTTACAGTTTTAAAACGATTCAGCTTCTGGTTTTGTAATGAATGCATCCACAGTTTAACGATTACCTTCTGGTTTTGTTGCGATGAATATATCCACTGTTTTTAAACGATCCCCTTCTGCTTTTCTGATGAATGCATCCTCAGTTAACGATTCACTTCTAGTTTTTGTGATGAATACATCCACAGTGGAACCGATCACCTTCTGGTTTTGTAATGAATGCATCCACAGTGAAACGATTCATCTTCTGGTTTTGAAATGAATGCATCCACAGTTAAATACGATTTCACCTTTGGTTTGTTAATGAAATGTATCCACACAGTGAAACGATTCACCTTCTGGTTTGGGATGAATGCATCACAGGGGTTTTTTGGGTGAAACGATTCACTTCAGGTTTTGTAATGAACTGCATCCACAGTTAAACGTTTCACCTTCTCTGGTTTTGTGATGAATACATCCACAGTTAAACAATTCACCTTCTGGCGTTGGTTACTGAATGCATCCACAGTGAAACGATCTCTCCTTTGGTTTGTAATGAATGCATCCACAGTGAAACGATTTCACCTTCTGGCGTTGTACTGAATGCATCCACGGATGAAACGATTCACCTTTCTGGTTTGTGTATGAATAATCACACGTTAAACGATTCACCTTCTGGTTTTGTGATTGAATACATCCACAGTTAAAACGATTCACATTCTGGTTTTGTGTGAATACATCAAGTTAAACGATTCACTCTGGTTTTGGAATCAATGCATCCACAGTTAAACGATTCACCTTATGGTTTTGTGATGAATTCTCACAGTTAAACGATTCACTTCTGGTTTTGTAATGAATGCATCCACAAGTGAAACGATTCACCTTCAGGTTTTGTAATGAATGCCATCCACAGTTAAACGATTCACCTTCTGGTTTTTGTAATGAATGCATCCACAGTGATGAAACGACTCACCTTCTGTTTTTGTAATGAATGCATCCACAGTTAAAACGATTCACCTTCTGTTTTGTAATCAATGTATCCACAGTGAAAACGTATTACCTATGGTTTCTGTGATGAATACATCCACAGTTTAAAGATTACCTTCTTGGTTTTGTGATGAATACATCCACAGTTAAAACGATTCACTTCTGGTTTTGTTAATGAATGCATCCACAGTTAAACGATTCACCTTCTGAGTTTTGTAATGAATGCATCCACAGTTTAAACGATTCACCTTTTGGTTTTGTGATTGATTACATCACGTTAAAGGATTCACTTCTGGTTTTTGTGATGAATACATCCACAGGTTTAAACGATTCACTTCTGCTTTTCTGATGATGCATCCACAGTTAACGATTCACATTCTTAGTTTTGTGATGAATACATCCACAGTGAAAACGTTTCCACCTACTGGTTTTGTAATGATACATCCACAGTGAAAACGATTTCACCTTTGGTTTTGCAATGAATACATCAACAGTTACGATTCACCTTCTGGTTTTGTAATGAATGTATCACAGTGAAACGATTCACCTTCTGGTCTTGTGATGAATGCATCCACAAGTAAACGATTAACCTTCTGGGTTTTTGCCAATGAATGCATCCACAGTTAAACGATTACCTTCTGGTTTTTTGATGTATACATCAACAGTTAAACGATTCACCTTAATGGTTTTGTAATGAATGCATCCACAGATTAAACAATTACCTTCTGGTTTTGTGATGAATGCATCCACAGTTAAAAGAATTCACCTTCTGGTTTTGTGATGAATGCATCCACAGTGAAACGATTCAATTATGTTTTTTGTGATGAATACATCCACAGTGAAACGATTCACCTTATGGTTTTGTAATGAATGCATCCACAGTTAAACGATTCATCTTATGGTTTTGTGATGAATACATTCACAGTTTAAACGATTCACCTTTGGTTTTGTAATGATTGCATCCAAGTGAACGAACGATTCACCTTCTGGTTTTGTAATGAATGAATCCACAGGTGAAAACGAGTCACTTCTGGTTTTGTAATGAATGCATCAATGGTGAATCGATTCACCTTCTGCGTTTGTTTGAATACATACACAGTTAAGCGATTCACCTTTGGTTTTTGTGATGAATACATCACAGTTTTAAAACGATTCACACTTTTGGTCTTTGTGATGAATACATCCACAAGTTAAACGATTCACCCTTTGGTTTTGTAATCAATGCACCACAGTGAAAACGATTTCACCCCTTCTGGTTTTGTGATGCATACATCCACGTTAAACGATTCACCTTCTGGTTTTTGTAAGAATGAATCCACAGTTAAACGATTCACCTTCTGGTTTTGTTGATGAATACATCCACAGTACACAAACGATTCACCTTCTGGTTTTGTATTGAATGCATCCACAGTGAAACGATTCACCTTCTGGTTCTTGTGATGAATACAATCCACAGTTAAAACGATTCACCTTCCTGTTTGTAATGTATGCATCCACAGTGAAACGATTCACCTTCTGGTTTTGTGGATGAATACATCCACAGTTTAAAAGATTCACCTTCTGGTTTTGTATTGAATGCATCCACAGTGCGAAACGATTCACCTTCTGGTTTTGTGATGAATGCATTCCACAGTATGAATCGAATCTCCTCTGGTTTCTGATGAATGCATCCACTGTGAAAACGATTCACATTCTGGTTTTGTAATGAATGCATCCACAGTGAAAGATTCACCTTCTGGTTTTGTAATTAATGCATCCACCAGTGAAACAATTCACCTTCTGGTTTTGTAATGTTGCATCCACAGTGAAACGATTCGCCTTCTGGTTTTGTAATGATGCATCCACAGTGGAAACGATTCACTTTGGTTTTGTAATGAATGCATCCAGTTAAACGATTCACCTTCTGGTTTTGGGATGAATCCATCCACATTTAAACGATTCACCTTCTGGTTTTTTGATGAATAATCCACAGTTTAAACGATTCACCTTTCTGCTTTTCTGATGATGCTTCACCGTTCAACGATTCACCTTTAGTTTTGTGTGGATAAAAAAAAAAATCCACAGTGAACGATTCACCTTCTGGTTTTGTAATGAATGCATCCCAAGTGAAAACGATTCACCTTCTGGTTTATGCAATGAATGCATCCCACAGTTAAACATTCACCTTCTGGTTTATGTATGAATGTATCACAGTGAAACGATTCACCTTTGGTTTGTGATGATGCATCCACAGTGAAAAACGATTCACCTCTGGTTTGTAATGAATGCATCCACAGTTTAACACGATTCACCTTCTCTGTTTTGTGTGAATACATCACAGTTTAAACGAATTCAAATACCCTTTTTTTGGCTTTTTTTATTTGTAAATGAATGCATCCACAGTGTGAAACGATTCACCTTCTGGATTTTGTAATGAATGCATCCACAGTTGAATCGATTCACCATTCTAGTTTTGTACTGAATGCCATCACACGTGAAAACGATTCAAACCTTCTGGTTTTGTGATGAATACATCCACAGTTTAAACGATTCACCTTCGGTTTTGCGTATGAATACATCCACAGTTTAAACGATTCACCCTTCAGGTTTGCGTGATGAATTACATCCACAGTTTAAGATTCACCTTTCTGGTTTAGGAATCAAGGCATCCACAGTGAAACGATTCACCTTCTGGTTTTGTGATGAATACATCCACAGTTTAACCGTTTCACTTCTGGTTATGTTAATGAATGCAACCACAGTGAAAACGATTCACCTTCAGGTTTGTAATGAATGCATCAAAGTTAAACGATTCACCTTCTGGTTTTGTAATGAATGATCAACAGGTGAAACGATTCACATTCTGGTTTTGGAACGAAGCACTCCAAAGTTAAACGATTCACCTTCTGGTTTTGTCAATGAATGCATTCCACAGCTAAAACGTTCACTTTGGTTTTTTGATGAATTACATCCACAGTTAAACGATTCACCTTCTGGTTTTGTGTGAATACATTCCACAGTTAAACGATTCACCTTCTGCTTTTCTGATGAAATGCATCCACCGTTTTAAACGATTCACATTCTAGTTTTGTGATGAATACATTCCAAGTTGAAACGATTCACCTACTGGTTTTGTTAATGAATGCATCACAGTGAAACGATTCACCTTATGGTTTTGCAATGAATACATCCACAGTTAACGATTCACCTTCTGGGTTTTGTAATGTACGTTTCCACAGTTGAAACGATTCACCTTCTGGTTTTGTGAATGAATTCATCACAGTTTAAACGATTCACCTTCTGGTTTGCAATGAATGCATCCAACAGTTTTAAACGATTCAACCTTCGTGGTTTTGTGATGAATTTACATCCACAGTTACACGATTCACCTTTGTTTTGTAATGAATGCATCCACAGTGAAACGATTCACCTTCTGGTTTTGTGATGATTGATCCACAGTTAAAACGATTCAATTTGGTTTTGTGATGAATGCATCCACAGTGAAACGATTCACTTTCTGTTTGTGATGGAATACATCCACAGTTGAAACGATTACTTCTGGTTTGTAATGAATTGAATCACAGTTTAAAACGGATGCCCATCTGGTTTGTGATGAATACATCCACAGTTAAAACGGATTCCCTTCTGGTTTTGTAATGAATGCATCACAGTGGAAACGTTTTCACCTTCTGGGTTTTGTAATGAATGCATCCACAGTGAAAAACGATTCACCTTCTGGTTTTGTAATGAATGCATCCATGGTGAATCGATTCACCTTCTGGTTCAGCATGACCACCACCACCACAAGGTCAGCATGACCACCACACCACCACAAAGTCGCATGACCACCACACCACCAAAGTCAGCATGACCACCACACCACCACAAGGTCAGCATGACCACCACACCACCACAAGGTCAGCATGACCACCACACCACCACAAGGTCAGCATGACCACCACACCACCACAAGTCAGCATGACCACCACACCACCACAAAGTCAGCATGACCACCACACCAGCACAGGGTCAGCATGACCACCACACCACCACAAGGTCAGCATGACCACCACACCAGAGGCCAACCCACATCTTGAAACTGCCACCAGCATAACCGTCATGTTCAGCGATGTAACAGTCTCCAACCTTCTTACCACGTTGTCTCCAAATTTGCTGATGTCCACCTGTTAAACGTCAAGTGCGAACCTGCACTCACAGTGCGGTGGGGGAGGGGAGGGGTGTGTGTATGTGAAGCCGCTGATACAGGCGCCCAAGGCGAGTTTCTGACCCAGTTTAGGTGTTTTTATTTATTTTCGGTATAGGGGGATTTTCCCCTCGGAGTTAACGTTGGTTCTGACTCTATTTCCCATGCAGTCCTTCGAATGAGACTATAATTATACCGAGGTTCCGCATGTGAATGCACGCATGACATCTTGCATACACGTAAAATCCCATTACCAACTTTCGGATGAAAAGGTCAGTTTGGCCGCTGGTATGGATGACACGTTACACATAGCGTGCACCTTACCTGAAGCTGGAGTATGGCTGCCTTAATGACGGGATAAAAAAACGGTCATATATACACACAAAACTCCACTCCCTTTGTTGGGTAAATGGGATTAATCCTTGCCTGTCTATAAACAGTATAGTAAACAAGTGGGGTAACTTTTGCTCCCATAAGAAAACCTAACAAGGAGAGAACAGCATTTTACCAATCCTAACTCACATCCGCCCTCAACTAGTTTCGGGCGGATGCGCCCTAGGATTGGTAAAATGCTGTTCTCTGACAAGTAAGACTTTAATAACGACCCTACAATACTAATTTACTAAACTTTTTAGAGAGTAACGTAGGGGGAAAGCAGCAGTGGCTGAACATACCCCATAGTGTAACGTAGGGGAAAAGCAGCAGCCGCTGAACGCACCCCATATACAAACGGTGGGGCAGGTAAGCCTTTAATTGCTAGTTGCCGGCCTACCTAAGGACTCTGCACTATCCGATTACTTACTACGTGGCCGGACATGACGATTTTCGGATCACACCAGTTTCGGACGAAGTGACCCAGGATTTGGTAAAATGCTGTTCTCTGACAAGTAAGACTTTAATGTCCAAAAAATAACGACCCTACAAACATACATACTGTGTAGGATTATCCGTTTTTAATACTAATTTACTAAACAAACATAGAGTGGAGAAATCCTACCTAAAATCTGGATATTATGTATGGCTTGACCAAGACGGTGCGATTGATCTCTCTCTCTCTGTCTCTCTCTCTCTCAGGTGGTGTCAGTTAGCGGCAGGTACGACCCGTAATTAACTGTAATTAGCTGACGTGTATCAGGCAGTGTCAGACACCAACAGGCGGGTTACCTGTAATTAACTGATGGCAACCTCCAGCGTGGCCAGGAATGTCACGCGGGAACGTTTTTTTATAGTAACACAGTCAGCAAGGCTGGTTTCGCCCCCACCTTTTCACAGAGTTTTGCAGAGAGTGGTTCAGGGAGGACGTGTTTTACTGTGCTTAGTGACTATTGTGTTTTTGTTATTTTAACAATGTCTAAGATCACAAGTTTTACTTTAACTGTATGTTAGAGTATTTGTCAAAAAGGAACTAAGCGAAGCATGTTCTCTACCAGTTAAACCGAAAAGAAGCATTGCTTTTCTAGAAGGTGGAGAAAAGGAAAAAAGTGAACCGACTGCTTTGGAAATGGACGACTATCTTCAAGGTTTGTTGGTTCAAGGAAATGAAAACGTGAAGGCAATTTGACAAGATATAGCCAGTTTCAATATGTTTGACAGTTAAACATTCACCTTCTGGGTTGTGGGGGTAGGGAATGCATTCCACATTAAACAATTCAACCTTTCTGGTTTTTGTGTGAATGCATCCACAGATAAACAGTTTCA
>JAFLJL010015158.1:20000-21167 GCA_018398815.1 Conus ventricosus | reverse complement strand
CTTCAGCACTCAGCCTTGGCGGAGGTCTTGCAGCGCGTAGATTCGGCACATACCTCAGCCGTCAGGAGACGCTGCCTCCATGTGGGTGCTGACGCGGGGATCTGACTTAGCTCTGAAGTGAACGTGGACACGTGACACCCAAGTAGTATAGTATGTTGTTTTGACCCCACCCCCCCTCCCCATCCCTCCCTGAGGATTCCATGTGAGGATCTCATCAGTGCGCATGCGCAGAAATATGGTGACGTCATGTCAAAGCTTACGATAGATAAGGTGTTGTCATAGATAAGATGATTCCACAGATAACAGATAATAGGCAACGACCTGAAGAAGAAGAGGATCTTGGAAGTGGGGTAGTGCGCATGCGCATGATTATCGTCATATCAGGGATTATCACAGATAATGGGTTGTCATAAATAATGGGCGTCACAGAAAACGAGCGGTATAGATTTTGTGTCAACGGTTCTGTTTTCGCTGGAACGTTGTTGTCTCTCGGTATCCTAGCGACGAGAGAGAGGGGGATTGATATACGTGTGTGTGTGTGTATGTGTGTGTGTGTGTGTGTGTGTGTGGCATAGATGCATTTAATGTCATAATATCGTCACAGGTCTTTCGCGCGCGCGCGCGCGTGTGTGTGTGTATGTGTGTGTGTGTGTGTGTGTGTGTGTGTGTGTGTGTGTGTGTGTGTGTTGTGGCATAGATGCATTTAATGTCATAATATCGTCACAAGTCTTTCGTGTGTGTGTGTGTGTGTGTGTGTGTGTGTGTGGCATAGATGCATTTAATATAATAATATCGTCAGTCTTTCGCTCTGGTGCATTTAATGCGAATGACATCAGTTGTATTTTTTAATAGATGCACTTCACATTTTAATGACATTGCTTTTTGGTGGGGGCTGCTGCATCAAAATAGTTGCACTGCACACACATACCAGAAATCCTCTTATCTGATCACAGAGACATCGACGTCGTAACTATGATGTGCTAACAGTTTACTTAACCCATCTAGCCCTATCCACCCCCCCCCACCCCCCACTGCAAACCCCACCCCAACCCACCCCCTCCTTCTGCCTGTGTCCTGTCTCTCACCCACTCACAACGAAGCAGCATCTCCTTTCTCTCACCACTACCCGCCACCTCTAAACTTTTCTCTCAAAGAAGAAGAAGAAGA
>JAFLJL010015158.1:10000-12500 GCA_018398815.1 Conus ventricosus | reverse complement strand
AGTGACAGTGGCACAGTGACAGTGGTACAGTGACAGTGGTACAGTGACAGTGGTATAGTGACAGTGTTACAGTGACAGTGGTATAGTGACAGTGGTACAGTGACAGTGGTACAGTGACAGTGGTATAGTGACAGTGGTACAGTGAGAGTGGTATAGTGACAGTGGCAAAGTGACAGTGGTATAGTGACAGTGCCACAGTTGCAGTGGTACAGTGACAGTGGTATAGTGACAGTGGCACAATGACAGTGGCACAGTGACAGTGATATAGTGACAGTGGTATAGTGAGTGGTATAGTGACAGTGGTACAGGGACAGTGGTATAGTGACAGTGGTACAGTGACAGTGGTATAGTGACAGTGGTACAGTGACTGTGGTACTGTGACAGTGGTATAGTGACAGTGGTACAGTGACAGTGGTACAGTGACAGTGGTACAGTGACAGTGGTATAGTGACAGTGGCACAGTGACAGTGGCATAGTGACAGTGGTACAGTGACAGTGGTACAGTGACAGTGGTACAGTGACAGTGGCACAGTGACAGTGATATAGTGACAATGGTATAGTGACAGTGGTATAGTGACACCGGTACAGTGACAGTGGTATAGTGACAGTGATATAGTGACAGTGGTATAGTGACAGTGGTACAGTGACAGTGGTACAGTGACAGTGGTATAGTGACAGTGATATAGTGACAGTGGTACAGTGACAGTGGTATAGTGACAGTGGTACAGTGACAGTGGTATAGTGACAGTGGTATAGTGACAGTGGCACAGTGACAGTGGTATAGTGAGTGGTATAGTGACAGTAGTACAGGGGCAGTGGCATAGTGACAGTGGTACAGTGACAGTGGCACAGTGACAGTGATATAGTGACAATGGTATAGTGACAGTGGTATAGTGACACCGGTACAGTGACAGTGGTACAGTGACAGTGGTATAGTGACAGTGGTATAGTGACAGTGGTATAGTGACAGTGGTACAGTGACAGTGGTACAGTGACAGTGGTATAGTGACAGTGGTACAGTGACAGTGGTATAGTGACAGTGGCACAGTGACAGTGTTATAGTGACAGTGGTATAGTGACAGTGGTACAGTGACAGTGGCACAGTGACAGTGATAGAGTGACAGTGGTATAGTGACAGTGGTACGGTGACAGTGGTATAGTGACAGTGGCACAGTGACAGTGATATAGTGACAGTGGTACAGTGACAGTGGTACAGTGACAGTGGTACAGTGACAGTGGTACAGTGACTGTGGTACAGTGACTGTGGGTACAGTGACTGTGGTACTGTGACAGTGGTATAATGACTGTGGTACTGTGACAGTGGTATAGTGACAGTGGTACAGTGACAGTGGTATAGTGACAGTGGTATAATGACTGTGGTACTGTGACAGTGATATAGTAACTGTGGTATAGTGACAGTGATATAGTAACAGTGGTATAGTGACAGTGGTATAGTGACAGTGGTACAGTGACAGTGATATAGTAACAGTGGTAAAGTGACAGTGATATAGTGACAGTGACATACTGAAAGTGGTATAGTGACAGTGATATAGTGACAGTGGTATAGTGACAGTGGTACAGTGACAGTGGTATAGTGACAGTGGTATATCACCACACTGTGGAGGAAATGATTCATAGTTGGAGGGAATGACAGAGTGAGGAAGCAGCTTCCTCTTTTATGAAACTATTCGTTGGGCGGCCTGATATGACGACTCACACGTTCTTGTGTTGTGTGTGTGTGTGTGTGTGTGTGTGTGTGTGAGTGTGTGTGTGTGTGTGATTTTTTGTTGTCGTTTGTTTATATTTTCTTCATGAGGAGTGGGTGGGTTGTTTTGTTTTTGTTGCTTTTACATACTTTGTTTTGTTTTGAGAGAGAGAGAGAGAGAGAGAGAGAGAGAGAGAGAGAGAGAGAGGAGAGAGAGAACGAACGAACGAACGAACGAGGTGTATTGCCATTAAGCTGTAGCCCATTTAGCAAATCGGCGCGATGTACAATGATACAACGCGACGTGATCACATTGCCGTGGAAACCACAGCAATGTTTTTTTTTTTCTTCTCTCCATTCCTACACGTCTCAGTCGTGAACGAGAAAATGTCTGTGATATGTGAGCACAATCAGTTCAGCGAAGGACCGTCACCCCAGGTAGAAATGGACCAGGCCAAGGAGAGCGTGCAACTGTCGTAGAGCACGTGCTTGAATGTCGGCGTGTTGTGTGTTGCTGGCACGTCTTCCTTTCCGCAGGTTGGCAAGTTTCACACGTTCTTCTGCTGCCATGTTCCTGTGTTCCTGCTTGACATACCAGTACACACAGTCGTCTTCCGAATTCGAATAGCAGGAGAACACTAAAAACAATGTCATCCGACTCGCACAGCAGCATGTCCACGCCATCTGACTGATGAAGCACCACCTTTCTAAATCCTATGTTTCTGTGCTTGTCTCTCAACCGTCTTTGAACCGGCTGATCAGTCAAAGTAGCCACATAGCTCTTCACTACTCCCA